>JADRCD010220746.1:0-25732 GCA_019843815.1 Montemys delectorum | reverse complement strand
ATATATATATATGTGTGTGTGTGTGTGTGTGTGTGTGTGTGTGTGTGTGTGTGTGTATGTATATATATCCTCACCCCATTTACTGTGAATATTTCACATTTATAAGTAGAACCTATATATTAACTCTCCAGAGTTTGACTGTATTTGATACTCAAATTCTGTTATAAACATCAAATTTTCTTTACTTTTTCAATTTTCAGAGAAGAATATTCTCAATTTAGGTCATTAAAGCAGCAAGTAACCTTTAAGGAGAATGCCCTATGCAGACCCTTGCCATTTTATATTTACTTCCCATATGAAAATTTCTGCCTGCATAAAGTTGACAAGGAAGACAGTTATAAACGGATTAAAACTGAATATGAGCTGGTTCAAGCCCCTGAGTGCCTATCACATCATCTGTTGTTAACTACAAAATAAACCTAACTAACACAGTCCTTTGACATTACTCCTGGAAGTTTGAAAATTTGAATACTTAATGTGAGTGGGTTGGTGAGCAGGGGATGGGTGGAGGGGATAGGGGATTTTTGGAGAGGAATACAGGAAAAGGGATAACATTTGAAATGTAAATAAAGTATCTAATAAAAAATAAAATAAAATGAATGCTAATTACAAGCAAAAATTCACATTTTCTAATTTATTTTAACTGACATATAATCACATATATGCGTGAAGTACAATGTGATGTGCTATATAAGTGTACAGTTTGAAAGATTAATTCAAATTAACATCTACCACCTCAACCTCTTACCACATCTCTGAGGTGGGAATATTTAAATTTTGCTCTTTAGAGAATTTTTTAATACATCACACTTCATTATTCCCTATGGCCACCATGCTGTGCAGCAGATCACTACATTTTATTTAGTCAGTTTAACTTGATAATTTTTCCATTTTTCTCTTTTCTACACCAATTTCTGATACTAACAGTCTCCTCTATGTCTCTATGAGGTTGGCATTTTGGTTCTAATTTAAAAACAATCAAACATAAATCATAAATTTCTTATTGCCACAAATTGGACAATAATTTTATTAGTTAATTTTGTTTGAGGTCTCAGTCAACTGTAGTCTCAATGTAACAATATAGTTGTGCTGAGCTACTCTCTGTATTAAGCAATCAAAAGCATAGTGTGTGCATGACTATCTGTAAAAAAGTGGATCCTTAGAGATCCTTACCACCTTCTGATACTTCTGTCCCAATTTCTCTGTCATTACACAATCAGTTATACAATGGATACACTTGGCATACAGACACTCCATCACCACTGCTATAAGTCCACTTTATTTAATGGAAAAATTGATGAAGTTATTATCCACGAGGACATGGTAAGTTGGACTCAATTTTGTATTACACTAAAAAAAAATAAGCAGAAAGTATATTGAGGGTTACTCTTTCCTTCAGGACATTGGAGTCTTCCATTTATTACTTTTAGGTTTAGTTTATTCTTTGCTTTAAGTCTCTCATGTCTGATACTAAGCATTCACTTAATATTTGCCAATTTTCTTGTTTTCTTTTGTTTCCTCATGTTCATGACATACACCTGTTTCTTGAGGAATCTAGAGAACTTCAATGTAAAATTTAATTAATGTCCCAACTGCTTCTTTAAGGTCTTTCTGATCTAATATCAGACCAGATATAAGCTATGTGGTAATGGGGTTTTAATCTCTTTTAGTTTTAAACTTTCCTCTATATTTGCTTCAGTAAAGGAATTTTACAGAATACTAATGAAGATAAATGCTTATTGGTGTTCAACGTAGTAATAATCTGTTGCAAAAAAACCACTTCTTTCCTATACAAATATCATTTTCTTAATTGTGTTACTTCATAACATTTTTGAGTTTTGGTAAGTTAACATTACTTTATGTCTTAGTCAGGGTTTCTATTCCTGCACAAACATCATGACCAAGAAGCAAGTTGGGGAGGAAAGGATTTATTCAGTTTACACTTCCACATTGCTGCTCATCACCAAAGGAAGTTAGGACTGGAACTCAAGCAGGTCAGGAAGCAGGAGCTGATGTAGAGGCCATGGAGGGATGTTATTTACTGGCTTGCTTCCCCTGGCTTGCTCAGCTTGCTCTGTTATAGAATTCAGGACTACCAGCCCAGAAATGATACCAACCACAAGGGGCCCTATCCCCTTGATCACTAATTGAGAAAATGCTTTACAGCTGGATCTCCTGGAGGCACTTCCTCAAGGGAGGCTCCTTTCTCTGTGATAACTCCAGCCTGTGTCAAGTTGACACACAAAACCAGCCAGTACACTAATGCCAAATATTAATAAATGTGCAATTACTTATGTGTTAATGGGTTAGAAGATGCTCTAAATATTTTTTCATGTTATGTACAAATTGTGCAGTGGTAAACCCTAATTTTCAACATAGTTCTCTCTGTCTTTTCTAAACTGCTACTAAGTATATCTGAGCATAATGTTCTTTACTGTTGTTTATTTAAGGTAATTTTACAACTGCACCTGACTATCATACTTGAATATTTATCATGTAACTCTGCTTCTAAATATACAGTCTTATAATAATGATGGCCCTTATAATACAGAGTGTAAATCAAGGCAATTAAAGTTCATAAACAAACAATGCATTTCCTTGTAACATTTTAATCATTACAAAATATTGTTATTCTTTCTACAATGCTTTCTATTTTATTAGAATCGAAAAAAAGTTTCTTAGAATAAAGGCTTGAAGTTTCTTTGGAGTTAAATCTAGCACTCATTTAAAATGAGCTGGGAATTTTTTACTATGAAGTTCTTGGACTTTGTGATGGATTCTATATACCATTTCACAGTTCTCTATGTCCCCAAAGCAGAGTAAGCTGTATAGAATTACACAGAAAAGTCTCTAGTTTTCCAAAATTCAGTAAATCACAATAGCTTTAATGTTCAACTCATTATTTGAGGATGTAGATATCTGACACAGTGAAAATATGTCATGGTAATACAATTTAAATAGTTATTCCACTTATCATCAATACAATAAATAATTAAAACCAATTCACATACAAAGAGATATAGTTTTTATATATGTGACTATGTATCTTCATTGGGCAAAAAAGTTGTGGAAAATACATTAAAAAATAAATATAGGAAACAAAAGCTGTTTTGTAACATTGAAATTATTTTATATCTGAAACATTATAAAGAAATTCACTAATTTTGTATAGAATGTAAGAAATTCATATGCTCCAAAAAAATAATGCTTTTAGGAAAATATTCATTTCTGATAGAAAGATCCTTATCAGGTTGCAGGAAAACTAATGTGATAAGAAACATCTCTTTTAAAAGTAAAGATGGTCTTAATTTATATTTGATAATAGTGATGACAGTAAGTATTTTTAAAATAGCAATAAAGATAATAAGGAAGGAACTCAATATAGCAACAAATTATTTGTCCATAATTTTGATAAGTTTTGTGTGTTTCTATTTTTGTTTGTTTATTTTACTTTATCTTGGCCACTAATTTTAATTTCTGAATCTATGCATAATCAACTTGCCAGGTGTAAAAGCAAAGTTGCTGCTACAGCCTATGAAGAACTCTAAATATAAAGCCTTCATGTTATTCTGCTAATGGGTTCCACTGAATAATTCATCACCAATAATAACAATAAGGAAATGCTATCCTGTAATCCTGAGTCATGATGCAGGTGGTAATTCACTTCTCATAAAGTGACCCCACACACACACCTTTTAAATGCACCACTTTATTCATGCTGTCAGGAAGGAAAAGAGGCAACACACTGGGGATGTGGGCACACCAGCAGAGGCTGGGGATTTTTCTGGTGATGAATAATCTGTGCTCTCCAGATTCAGGACAGGACCAGAGAAAGGATGGAGAGTCGGATGTCAATTCCCATTACAGAGACTGAAAAGTGGAAAAAAAAAAAAAAAAAGCTTGACCAACAGATGATAAGTTTTGCAGATGCCACCCTGACTATCTACTCCTGTTTTGGTGGTTTCCTTGTTAATATGTGTTCACACAACTTCATTGGAATTTATTAGTGTGTGGCTGTGCACACCTACATGCGAGTGCTGGCATGCAGGGACATCTAGAGACCAGATATTGACAAGTGCCTATTTTGATTGGTCCCTACTTTATCTTTGCAGATACATTTCTTACACAACCTGCTGCTCACCAATTGGTTGAACTGGCTGGTCAGCAAGCCCCTGTGATACACTTGTCTTGGCCTCTACTGCTGGAACTAGATACAAATACTACCACTTCTATATTTTTGAATGAGATGCTCAGGTTCTGATGTGAGGTCCTTATGATTGCATGGCAGAACATTTACAGACTGAGACATGTAATAAATCTTCACTTTTTCATAGAGCATATTTATTTTATGGTGTATATATTATATGAAGTATATTGTGTGGTCCTAGAGTATTTGAAATTTGTTTTGGTTGAAATTATGTCACATATTTTATTTGGATTTGTATCAACATATTAAAGTTTGTGTTTGACAACAATGGAATTTCTCTCATTGGGTTTTTGTATTGTATTCGTTTGCTAGAGATGTTGTGATGAATTATAAAACCTGTGGGTCTGAAACCTTGGAGTATAATGTCTCCCTGTGTTTTAGTCAGGGTTTCTATTCCTGCACAAAACATCATGATCAAGAAGCAAGTTGAGGAGGAAAGGGTTTATTTAGCTTACTTCCACATTGCTGTTGATCACCAAAGGAAGTCAGGACTGGAACTCAAGCAGGTCAGGAAGCAGGAGCTGATGCAGAGGCCATGGAGAGATGTTTCTTACTGGCTTGCTTCCCCTGGCTTGCTCAGCCTGCTCTCTTATAGAACCCAAGACTTCCAGCCCAAGGATGGCAACACCCACAAGGGGCCCTACCCCCTTGATCACTAATTGAGAAAATGCCCCACAGCTGGATCTCATGGAGACATTTCCCCAACTGAAACTCCCTTCCCTGTGCCAAGTGCCTGTGTCAAGTTGGCACATAAAACCAGCCAGTACACCCTGTTTTAGAAGTTTGAAGAGAAGATGTAGATGTCATGAGGGTTGTTCCAGTTGAGAACTTTAGACTCTTCCATGCCCATGGATGATCTTCCAATTTTCTCTAATTCTTGGCATCCATACTCTTAGAGGAAGTATTCTATTCTTTGCCTTAATGTGCAGAGGCTTTTTGTTTTGTTTTTCCCTGTGAGCATCTCCAAATCCATAGGTTCCTATTTTCACAGGAACATGAGCTGGCATAAAGCCCATTCTGCAGATTCAAATTATCAGGGTCATAGGTAGAGAGGACTAGAAATTTGACATATTTCAGAAGAAGCAATTTAAGTCACAGCAGATGTTAAAGTACTAAAGATTCTGATTAAAATTTTACTCAGAGTACTGACAATTTACCCTCTCATAGTTTTTCTGTGTCTTATACATTAAGGAAAATGGAGAGATATCAGGATTTTTTGTTTCCAGTAAGTCTGGTGAACGAGGATCCATTTACTTAGTTGAGAAAGGTGAGTGGGACAAATTTGGGAGAGAATTTAAATGGTTGAAAAAAAATTTTTTTTCGAGACAGGGTTTCTCTGTATAGCCCTGGCTGTCCTGGAACTCACTCTGTAGACCAGGCTGGCCTAGAACTCAGAAATCCACCTGCCTCTGCCTCCCAAGTGCTGGGATTAAAGGCGTGTACCACCACCGCCGGGCGAAGAATTTTTAAAAATTAAATGCAGTATTGGAAATAACACTGGGAAGGATTTTATGTGTTTATGACATTCATTACTGAAATCAAGTCAGGAAACCAAAAAAAATAAATAAATAAATTCAGGCAGCTAAAAGCATACAGCTTGGGCTGTGCTTTTATACACGTAACTATTAAAAATGTTTGAAAAATCTCAAAATGTAGTTGTGAAAAACTGTTCTTTTCTTCAAATTGAATGATGATTGGTATTCATATCATATATAAAATATCTAAGTTAGAATAAAAGAAACCATATAATTATCTAAAAAAAGAACCTAAATATCTGAATCAAAATAAGGAAGAAAATCTAACTGAAAGTATCAGAGTGTATGCTCATATATTTAGTTGCCCAAGGAGTAGAAGCAAACTTTATATGATCCATTGCATTTAAAAAAATGGGCATCTTTCTCCCATTTCTGAAGTCTTTGAAAACTAGTCCTACTTTTGGAAAGTCTATGTTGTAAGTCTTAAGAACTTACTAGTTACTCATGAGTTCTGATTGACTTGTACAAAAATAGCAGCTCAAAATTTCAGTACATAAATATTAGAATTATTATTTTAGCATTAAGTGAAGTGACTAATAAAAAACAACTCAAGCAAGAGAAAACTCTAAATATAAAATAAACATTGTTAAGTTGCCCAGAAAAAATTAAATAGAAAAAATAAAGAGGAAAGGGAAGCAAAGAGAAAGGTAAGAGTGAAGTAAAAAGAACAAAAACAAACAAAAAAGGGAGGAAAAGGGCAGATAATTCACTGAAATATGTTAACACAAGCAACCAAACCTACACAGCAATTTGAGAATGAACAGACATTAGGTAGAATTATCTCTTATACCTTCAGCATCTTTTCATTTACATAAAACACACAATCATACATACAATATATTTACATGACTATTTTGTTAACAGTAAAGTGCATTTATTAGATTTCTTTTCGATGGAAAGTATTTATAATGATTATCCGATCAAGCTATAAAAGCCAGCTAAGTAGGTTGCCCAAGTACAAAAACTAATCTCTGCACCTCAAGCTGTTTTCTTTTCCTTATATGTATCAAACATAATAAACAAACATAAAAAGGTTTGAATATACCTCAATGAACAAACATTCTTTGCAGTTATGGCAGGATACCTGGATCAAGTAAAATTTTATAATTTTCCATCAGGGTGTACTAAGTTAATTCGTGCCAATAATTATCACAATTATATGATGCTGTAGAGTAGTGAAAAGTACACACATATAGTTGAAGTCTATACAATATCCATAATTTGCATTTTCTAATGGATCCTTCAAGGAGAACTTACATATAAATGTGAGGATGTTTTGAGATAATTCTTGTAATCACAGAAAGGAGAGTTTAGACCATGGACTATGCTTAGACTAAGTTTACAGGCTGTTCTTGCAGTCTGTGGCATGATATATGATAGCTCATATGACAACCCAAATCTTAGCTATATTGATGGATGTTTCAACTAAATCCAAGTTTAAAAATTCCTCAGCATGTCCTATAGGGTGCCTTTCATAAAATTCCAGTATCTTGTATTTCAATTGACCTAAATTTTACTTTGAAACTGAACTGATAAGTGTAATTATTCCTCAAAAATTTCACCTATAGGCCCTGGATATTGTATATACTTCAAGTTTATGTGTGTGCTTCTCACTATTCTACAGCATAATATAATTGTGATAATCATCACATGATTACTCAGCAGCTAGGATAAGGTAAGAATACCTAATTCTATATATTTATTCACCTTCCCATGGTTCAGCATTTCTTGAGAAACACAGGATATAACATCTATTTTTCCTTCCACAGTTGTGTTGCAAAGAGGCCATCAACATACTAGATTACAAGTTTCTTTTTGCTGGTGAGCTACTGGCTCTGATAAGAGAGACCAGTACATTAAATAAACTGTCTTGTTCTCATTCTGTTATTGACTAAAGGTATAAACATAATCTTTTTAAAAATTTATGGCTTGATATTCATAAAAGATGAAAAATCATGTAGTAAAAAAAGATTAAATTTAATGTTTTCAGTTTAATAAGTTAAATTCATAGTATGAGGGTGATGTGTCTAAAGGAGAATAATTCAACAACTTGAATTACTGCATTTCAAATTTTAAAAGAAATTGTGTCATACAGTGGCCAAGAAATTTGAGGCAAGAGAAAAAAATTTTACAAAGTGAAACACCCTGAGTTATAATTATTTAAGCTAATTTTTCTACTTATGTTTAAAAATATCCAGTTTTCTTGGAATACAGACCATGTAATTATATTTTTTTTTTCTGAATCAAAGACTTTCTGTTGGCTATGCTTTCTTCAGATTGCACCAGTACACCATCATTATCAGTCAAACAAAGTATAAATAATAAGTCCTGGTAAAAGATCCCTGGCTGCATTGCCAGAATCCTTGTGCTTGAGTATAAAATACATGTTTGAATTTTGAGATGTCACAATGTGAGGTGTCAGATATATAATTTTAAAGTATGTGAGACTGGAAAGAAAGTATCCAAAATTCAGAAGAAAATCTGTATTCAACTTTTCCTTTTGTAATACTAAAGATTAAAAAAAAATATGAGCTTTTTCTTAGCAAATATATGTATAAAGCAAAAGCAGATTTTAAGGATTGTTATGTCTATAGTTATAGTGATCACTAATTCAGTTAGATGACTGATGTTATGTCAAATTTAAAATTTTCACATAGTTTGAAGGCTTCAAAATTTGTATACAGAAAGAATATGAGAATTAGCAAGGTAGTGCATTACTGACTGTGAAGGCCATTAGAAGCATTATAGTAGAAGTCAGCCACAACAGAGACACCATGATTACAAATACAACATCACCCCTAAGAAGGTTATCTCTTGACTGTGACATCCTGAAAAATAATTTTATAAAGCAGATCATATATACAAGGCAAAATGGCACAGGGAAGACATTAACATCCCAAAAGGGAGAATTGGAGCATAGTGAGAAAAGCGAAGCAGGATGAAATCCCAGCAGGAGGAACTCCAAATCCTGTAGCAATGTGTTCCATATTCACTTAGCCAGCTGTGACCCTCCAGCTGCCTGTAACACATATGGCTCCCCTGGTCTAGCTCCATTTCCCATCTTCAGTTTTCCCTGACAAATATCTCATACCTCTGGCATCTCCAGAAGATTGAAGCCACCGATGAAACCTAAACTTCACTTTCATAGCTTTATACAACGATCTTCACAGCCTCCTAGCCTCTCAGGGCCTTCTTGTAAAAGCTCCAGCACCACCACAGTTTGTCTGGCTCTCAACAGCTCTCTGAAATTGCAGAGTTAAAACCCACAACCACTCGTTCTTAAATTATATATCATCTCTATAATCCAGTACCATGTAGACATCGACACATTCGAATGTCAGCTTGGCATGGACTCTCACTTCCTTTCAACAACATTAGCAGCAGTTTGATGAACCTCTGGGAACTCTTTGGGCTTTTCCTCTGATGTTAGAGTCTGATTGGTGCAGTTACAAGGAGGCCAACCTTCTTATTTCCTCAACTATTCTAATTTTAAAGATTATGTTTTCTTTTCACCACAAGACTTGACTGCAATATTACCTTACCAAGTGTTATTTTCTTTCCATGATGTACACTTGTTTCTATTTCATTTGCCCATTTTCATTATAAACTTCATAAGGGAAATTAGTAATAAATTTTGCTCAGTTTCAACATTATATAGCTGTGGCAGTTTGAATAAAAATGCCTCCCATACCCATAGACTAAGAGATTTGAATGATCACCAGGGAGTGGCACTAGTAGTAGCTGTGACCATGTGTGGGGAAGGTATGGCATTCTTTTGAAACAGTGTGTCACTGGCAGTGGACTTTGATTTTTTTTTAGATGTTCAAGTCAAGCCCATTCTCCTCTCTCTCTGTCTCTCTCTCTCTCTGTCTCTGTCTGTCTCTGTCTCTCTCTCTGTCTGTCTCTGTCTGTCTCTGTCTCTGCCTCTCTCTCTCTCTCTCTCTCTCTCTCTCTCTCTCTCTCTCTCTCTCTCTCTCTGCTTGTTTTCTGAAGATCCAGTTGCAGAACTCTCAGGGGTGGCTCTTCAACTTCTAATAGTCTTATAATAAATTTATAACTTGACTTTTGAGGAAGAAAAACACATATAAATGATGATATCAATGCTTATGCTGTTGAAATTTCTTTTTTTAAAAAAGATTTATTTTATTTATTATTATAAATGAGTATACTGTAGCTGTCTTTGGACCACCAGAAGAGGGCATCAGATTTCATTACAGGTAGTTGTGAGCCACCATGTGGTTTCTGGGATTTGAACTTACAACCTTCAGAAGAACAGTCAGTGCTCCTGCCCACTAAGCCATCTCACCAGCCCCAGTGTTGAAATTTTTTAATGGCTTCTTCAGAATAACCTAATTTTGAGACTACCAGTTAATTTTCTTTGTTCTTTGTTACTTAATCCTGTTCTTTATTTGCCACAATATTTTGCTATATTTTGAAATCTTTAAGTTCTCATATGATCTTTTCTGAAGGACATATGAGAAAGTTTCTGTATTCTTGGATATATTTTTATACTTTAATAAGATTTATTATTTGATTGATGTGATAATTGATCTCCTGGTTTAAAGATACATTTTTATTCTTTATATTCTCTGTACTGTTACTGGTAAGTTCATACCAATATCAATAGTTTCCTTTCTTGTAGGAGTACTATTTGTATATTTAGAAACTATACTTTCTGATATGCAGAAATCTTGTAAAGAGGGTTTTTTGTTTTTTTTTTTTTTTTAAATTACACCAAATAGGATTTTGAATTCTGGGGATCCCAGCTCTGTATGAGTTCTATGAGATTTATTTTTTAATTGATTTTCTTTCCTTTCATTTTTTTCATTTCATAGTGATTCTTATTTAAAGTATCAAGCATCATAAACTGTTCATCACTATTATTTACCTCCTCTAATAATTTCTGTTCTTGACTTTTAATATTGCCTATTGGAATATTTTCTTAATTTTATATTTCAGATTTTCCTTTATTACTTTAGCTTAATTAAGCATCTTCTTAATATCTAATTAATTTTGAAAATTCTCATAAGTCTTTACTGCCCCATATTTCCCTACTTTTTCTTTTTCCCTTTTTCAATATAGATTCTCTTCTCATACAATATGTTCTAATTATAGTTTCCATTTCCTCTACTCCTCCCAGTTCCTCTTTTTCTCCCCTCTAGATCTGCTCTCTTTCTAACTCTCATTAAAAACAACAGGCAAAATAAACATAATAAGATAAAGCAAAAACTCTCATAATGAAGTTGGACAAGACAACAACAAAAGGGAAAGAGACCAAACATAAGACACAAGAGTCAAGGACCTAATTGATCTTTCACTCAGTGTTGGGAGCCATAATGAAACTGTCCCATAGTTTCATGAACTGGGTTCTCTCAGTCAAAGGAGAAAAAAGACCTGAAACACAGAGTTCGAGAACAAAAGGACTCGAAGCCAAGTTGAGTCCCAATCAAGGCTTTGTACTTTACTTTTGGGGGTCAGCATTTATATGTACACTAGAAACTGAAACTGGATCTCTAGGTTACAATGGCATTTGCACAACACAAACATTGTGGGAGGAGTCAGAAAGGAGTCAGGAAGGAGTCATGAGGGAGTCACGAGTAAGTCATGGTGAAGGTCACCATCAGCTTGGACGTCTGCGGATGTCCTCAAGCAGTAAGTGTTGTAGTCCTATCTCAGCATGAACGTCTCAGGCTACTTCTTTCAGAAATAAGCTGATAGCCTTTTGTCTTAATTCCCCAGGTGATCACCTCCGGGCAGAAGCTGAACTGGGTCTAGAAGGCAACAACTCAGGAGTCCATTAAAATACTAAGCTAACAATTAAAATATTTATGCAGAGGACCTGGTGCAGACCCTTGTAGGCCCTCTGCTTGCTACTTCAGGCTATGTGAGATTATATATACCTTGCTTATTTGATTCAGAGGGCCTTGTTCTGCTGGTGTTCTTCATCCAGTCTGGCTCTGACACTTTCTCTGCTTCCTCTTATGATGTATTGAGCTCCAATGGGAGGGATTTAATAAAGACACCCCCTTTAGACTCTCTCTCTGTATAACATCTGGCTGTGAGTTTCTGCATCTACTCCCATTTTCTGGCAGAGAAAGCTTTTCTGATAATGACTGAATAAGGCATTGATCTATGCCTATAATAAAAGTATCACTAGAAGTCATTCTGTTTTTTGTTTGTTTGTAGTTTGTTTGTTTTGAGACCAGTAGTATTTGGTTTTACCCTATGTCGTTGAGCTATTTAGACTCTTGGTTGTCAGTTACCCAAGCAGTACTGGATATGGGTTTCTACTCATGGTATAGATCTTTGGTCAAATCAGACATTGGTTGACTACTTCCATTGTCCTAGCACAACCTGAAGGCAGGGTAGATTGTAGGTCAAAGATTTGGTGTTTGGGTTGGTGTTTACTTTTATTTTGGTAACCTGCAGAGTACATATCTTCACCAAAGACATCAGAATGAAGGGGTGAGGAGTTCGTAGAACACTAGCTCCACTTCTTATGTTTAGTGAGGTGCATGGGTATTATCCTTGGCAACAGGGTCCCCTTGTCAGTTTGTAGAGAGCAACCCATCATCTTAGCAATAATATGAGTTGTTTGGGAATTCTCTGTGATCTCTTTGGTGAGCAACTCAATTGAATGCAACCTAGTCCTACTAGTAGAGGTCTGGATTGGTAAGGAGGGCTGACCAGTTGAGACTCCATAGCCCTTATTCTTTTCAAATGTTATTTTATAACTATGTTAAAACACTTTTAAATGTCTTTTTCTTGCCTAGAATTTTGTACTCTGAGCTCTCTCCTTTATTTTTATTACAAGCCATTCATCCTGTTCTACAAAGGCATCAGTATGTCCTACTCACACCCAACACTACTGATTAAATTACATACCACTCTTAGGCACACACCCAAAAGAAGCCCCACCATGCCACAGGGGAACATGTTATATTTGTGATAGTCAAAAGCTGGAAACAAAACAGATGCCTCACAACAGAAGAATGGATACAGGAAATGTGATTCACTCACACAATGGAATATTACTCAGCTATTGAGAATGAGGATATCATGAGTTTTGCAGGTAAATGGATGGAACAAGAAAATATCATCCTGAGTGTGAGGTAACTCAGATCCAAAAGGACATGCATGGTATGTACTCAGTAATATGTGGATATCACATAAACAAGTACAGAATAACTAGGATGCAATCCACAGAACTCAAGAAATTTAGCAACCCGAAGGGTCCAAGTGAAGATGCCTCAATCCCATTTTGGAGGGAGAAGAGAGAAACACAGGGATAGGGGGATGGGGAGGGAAGGACTTGTATGGGATAAAGGACAGGGAGAGGAAAAGGGGAATATGATCAGGTACTGGGATCAGGGAGAAACAGGACTGAAGCCCTGAGGGCCAGCAGAATGCATGGAAGCAGGCAATCTTGGGAGGTAGGAGGTGAGGGGAACCTCTAGACTGTACCAGAGACTTGGAAGGTGAGAAACTCTCAGGACTCAAAGGGAGAGACCTTAGATGAAATGCCCAACATGGGGAGAGTGAACTTGTGTAGTCTGTGTCCAATAGAAAGACAGGACATCAAGTAGAGGGATGGGGTTCCCGTCACACAGTCAACTCTGACCCAGAATTGTTCCTGTCTAAAAATACTGAAGGAAAAAAATGGAGAAAAGTCTGATGGAAAGGAGGTTCAGTGACCAGCCCAAATTGATATCCAGCTCAAGGGGAGGCTCCAAGGCCTGACACTGTTACTGATGCCATGGTGTGCTTACAGACATTAGCCTAGCATAGATGCCCTCCAAGAGGCCCAACAAGCAGCTGAAAGAGTCAGATGCAGATACTTACACTCAGCCAATGAGCAGAACCAGGGACCCCTGTGGTTGAACTAGGGAAAGACTGGAAGAAGCTGAGGAGGGTGAACACATAGGAAGACCAGCTGTCTCAACTAACCTGGACCCCTGAGATCTCTCAGACAATGAGCCACCAACAAGGTAGCACATACATATACAGCAAAGCACTGCCTGGTCTGGCCTCAGTGGGAGAAGATGTACCTAACCCTTGAGAGGCTTGAGGCCCCAGAGAGTGGTGGTAGGGTGAGGATGGGGATATCCTCTTGGAGACTGTAGAAAATGATTAAATAATAATAATAATAACAAACAATAATAATAATTCAAAAAAGGAAAAGAAAATAGGACAGAGCTGAGGTCAAGTACAGAGAGTTATAAGAGCTCAAAGCAAGGGGCCTTGGGAAAGTGGATGGGAGAAAGGATGGCTTCCTTGAGGAGAAGTCAACAATGGACCCTGGAAGAATAAAATGAAGTTTTGATCAGTTTCTGGCAAAAAGTAAAAATATCATGAGAATAGTAAGGGGAGCTGACACTATAGCTATATTTATCAGTAAATGTTCCAAGACTCTGCCAAGTCTGAGCCTTCTTCCTACTCAGTAGATGCCTTACTGAAGATGGATTAAGGAGACCGAATGTCCTTAGGCCTTGTTTGGATATGTTCCTATATCAGGTTTGGAAGCATATAAATTATTGATTATATCTGATACATCTGAGAGTATATGAAATATTGTAGATAATGCATTAATAAGTGCCCTTACATATTTACATAGGTGAAATGAACAAAGTGGGTTGATTTAAGGTGGAGGATTTGACTTAAGCATTTGCATAAATAGTGCTGCTCAAATATATTTGATCAGAGTCAAATCTTTTCCTCTCCACATAAAGCGAACAGACAAATGTGTTCCTTCAATTTAGACTGAAATAGTAATGGGGGACATATTAGCATACACATTTACTATGCATTAGCTACGGTGCTTACTGGAGAACTTTATGACAGGTAATGAACTACTTTGGCCTGTGCAGTCATAACTCAGACCTCTTCTGGTGATCCAATTAAATGAGTTTATACTGAACTAGTTCTTATTAAAAATAACAGTTAGGATTCAGGCCAGGGAAGCAGGAATGCTAACTGCTGATCTTCACCTCTTTCTTGTCTTCTCCAAACCTTTCTCCCCTGTCTCATCCAGAGCTCTGTAGCAGACCAGCTGCTCTTTCTTCACCTCACTCTCCGCCCCTATTCTCAGTAGTCTAAGAAGATCCTGATAGAACACTGTTCACTCCTGAGGATCCTCTAACCCTCCATCCCAAGCCCATCTACATTTTTAATTGTCATATTTCAATACCTAGAAAATTATTATACCCGGAACGTTGAGGGGTCACATATATCAGGATTCCAGAAGAATTCCTTCCTAGGTAACACACAGCCACCATACCCTCTCTTAAGAATAAGTGAAAGCAACAGAAACCAAAGAGGAAAACATTCACCCAACAAAGGCAAGACCAGTTACAGACACTTGGAGTTACAATCTTCCCAAACCCAGATGGTTATATGCAGTATAATACCACAAACAATAGCAGTCAGGACCCTGAGTCTACAGTAGAGTCCAGAAACCCGACCACACAGAGTCTAAGAATTAAGACATAGCTGATGCACAAGACAAAGACCTTGAAGTAGATTCACATAAGTGGTAGAACTTTACTATCCTTTGTTTTATATAATTTACTGTCTTTTATAACTTGCTATATTTTGTTTTGTACAATTCATTGATGTAATGACTCATTTTGCTCACTGATTACATACAAATTAAAACAAAATTCAAGACCAATTTTCAGGATGGCTGTGATTAAAAAAGATTATACTTCTGAAACAAATATATTATATGCTTTACTCTGTGATCTGAATGTCCACATCACTGAGATACTCATGTCGAAATCTTAACACTAAGCTAATGTTGTTAGAAATAAAGCATCTGAACTCTATGCATCAGAGGTGGAACTTCATGAACCAAATTTGTGTGCTCATTGAAAATGCCCCGTGAGCTTGCTTGTCTTCAAATAATGTGGGGTAAAACATTAAGTTTTTTCTCATGAACCAAGAAATAGGTTCTTACTAGGTAATGAAACTGTCCTAGACTTAGGACTTCCCAGCAATCTATCAGAATCAAGACAGTCTATAATCATATGTTATAGTTCTCTAGCTGGTTAAGGCATAATAAAAAATTAAATGGGATGATTATACATTTATTGTTTTTTATTCACATAATATGGAGGATAAAATCGTGTTGATTTAGTATTATCTTTAAAGGGAATGTGATTGTGAAAATATAACTTCCATTTTGATAAAAAATACTTGGATAAAGCTGATAATATCTTGGTACTAGTGAGAGAAAGAATTAATATTAATGTACAAATTATGGATATAGTTATTAAAATAAAATTATTCTTATTTTAAAATAGTTTAGTTTATTGTATGAAGATTTTTGTTTACATGTATGTAAATGCAGATTACTATTTAGAAAATAAACAAATTGTCACCTAGTTAATAGAAGACTTCTCTTAACAATCACGCAAATACACAGTGTTGTTTACTGGCAGTAAGTTCTCATTAGGATAAATTTTAACAAGTATTATTAATCCAGGTACTCAGATCCAGTCTTATTATTAATTCTTCTTTCTTACAAGATGTAATTTATTTTATTTGGGTATATTCAAGGTTGTGAGTAAATATTAAATTATTTTCTTGAAATTTTGAAACCCTTTTATAGCCTAGATACATTTTCTTAAAACAATAACAACAACAACAAAACTCTCTTGAATTTTCTATCAAGCTCTTTTGCATTTCATTTAAATGGCAAAAGCAGTTGAGCTGCATCACTTAGTAACTTTATTTCACCCTCCATAAACTTCACTTTCTGCCTTCAAGGACAAAACAGCATTAGTTAATACTTTTATTGGATATTTTATTTATTTACATTTCAAATGTTATCCCCTTTCTCATTTTTCCCTTCGGAACCCCCCATCCCATCCTCCCTCCCCCATCTCACTCATCTGCTCCCTCCTTACCACCCTGGCATTCCCCTAGGCCGGGACCAAGAGCCTCTCCTCCCATTGATGTCCAACAAGGCCATTCTCTGCTACATTTGTGCCTGAAGCCATAGATTTTTCCATGTGTACTCATTGGTTGGTGGTTTAGTCCCTGGGAGCTCTGGGCAGTGTGAGGGGGGTTCTGGCTGGTTGATATGTTCTTCCTATGGGTTGTAAACCCCTTCAGCTCCTTCAGTCCTTTCTCTAACTCCTCCACTGGGGACCCTGTGCTCAGTCCAATGGTTGGCTTCGAGTCTTTGCCTCTGTATTTGTCAGGCTCTGGCTTACTGGAATTAGAAAATATTGTCCTGAGCAAGGTAACACAATCACAAAAGAACACACATGGTATGCACCCACTGAGAAGTAGATATTACCCAAGATACAATTCACAGAATTGTATGAAGCTCAAGAACAAGGAAGAACAAAGAGTGGATACATCAGTCCTTCTTAGGAGGGAGAACAAAATACTCAAGGGAGGAAATATGGAGACAAAGTGTGTAGCATAGACTGAAGGGAAGGCCATCCAGAGACTGCCCCACTTAAGGATCCATCACACATACAGACACCAAACCCAGACACTGTTGTGGATGGGAAGAAGTGCTTGCTCACAGGAGCCTGATATAGTTAATTTTTTAGATTTTTATTTTTCTACTTTCCTTTTTCTTTTCATTTTTTATTCTTTTTCTTCTTTTGAGGACACCAAGTGTGAGAACTAAAGTTACCCTTAATGCACTTTAAAGTTCATTTGATACCTCTGCAGTAAAAATGATCACATTCGGTATTTCTCAAAAGGAAAGTGTTCATATAAGCATATGAAACACTTAGGGATGAGGAAAGACTTCCCCGTGTTATACAGATGTCACCCTGAATGTGACCCAATATTAGTGCCTTAGGTTTTAGTGGGTTTCATTTACGGTAGTCTTACACAGAAATATTGCTAGAGAAATAAAATTGCTTTGATTTATGAAAGTTCATATGGCCATTTTATTAGCTTTTTAGCCTAGTGGTCAGATGTATTTTATAATAGGAAGAAGTATTCCCAATAACCTGCCATCTGTAATAGCATGTTTATCTCTCTTCTGCGGATGTCTGAACATCCCCGTTAATATCTAGTCCTGAAAATGTTGTACCAAATGTGTCTTCCTGTAGCTTCTTGCCTCCTACGCAATTGACAAAGAATATATTCAACAAAATTGGGCTATATTCACTATAACAATTTAAATTTCAAAAGTAAATGATCTTTAAACATTTCTTTTTTAAGATAAAAAGTTATTTAGAAAACAAAAACAACAGAAAAAAAGGTATAAAAACTTAAACTCAGAAATGAAAAGGTTCACCTGGAAGAACACCCTAGAACTAGACAGTTTTATGCGGGATGTATGATTCATTTAATGAATTAAGATTAGGATATTGTATATTAAAGTTTGTATGGTATCTTTAAACCTTTCTTAAAGTTGATTTTTGTATGTCAGATATATAAAAGGTTTCCTTAGTTTTGTAGTGTCATGACTCTTTTCACTTTGCCATTTACTTACTTTATCAATAATAATGATCTCACTGGTGTTTCTTTAACCATTTGCTTTTGATATTTTTTATTATTTTGAGTAAAATACCACCTGTAACTTTTAATTACTTAAATTGTCTCAAAGTAAAGTGATTGCCTGAATCCATATAAACATTTCAACTTTATTTAAATTTAGAAAGAATTTAGAATACAACTATTCAAATCACAGTGTGGGAAGGGGGACTCAAGTGACTAAAGCATTTGCCATACAAGACTGAGTGGTGGAATCTGGATGTCACCCACATAAATGCTGAGCAGCAAGAGAGGCAAGGGTTCTCAAGTGCAAGGAAGGGTTATCACAATATATAAGGTAGAGAGAGTTTGAGGAAAACTCCTGGGCTCAACCTTTCTTCTCCTCATCTCTATACGCATGTGCCCACACATATAATAACACACCACCTCCACCCCCCTCACACAAAACATAGAAAAAACACGCATACACACATACCATAGACACAGACAAAAATCCATTCAACTTAAAGTAGATGATATGGGGAAAATTTCTCAAAATTTAAACATTTTTTAGAGACCAAGAAAATGTTTTAAAAGAAGTAGCATAGTTGTTCACTTTTGATTTAGACCAAATATTTAATCCATAAATTTGTTAATACCAAATACTAAGAACCTTTAAATTGCCCTTATAAACATATAAAGAAATTTAACTCTTTAAATGAACAGATTGGCTTCCTTCTTCATTTTATAAAAATTTAAATAAGACAATCAAATCTAAGATTTAATTTTTGCAATGCTCTGGTGAATTGTAGCTTCTATAGGGATAAGTCTATTACATCTATCAGGGGACAGCTTATTTGGGAAGAATAAAGAGTCTAATATTAGCTATGAATAATAATGGTAATAAGCAACACATATTAAGACACTTTATATACATTTAGAAGAAATTAACTTATGCTATTTTCTATAGTCAAATGACAAAGACAATGACAATACCTAATAATGGTCATATATCCTATATCACACAGGAAACATTCATTTTTATCTTAATCTACCTTCTGCTTTCCTGATTTAAAAATAATATATTGGAACACATTTCTTTTCAATTTGTATTTCTTTTGTCAATACCAGTAAAATCAAGGAAAAAGAATAACTAGAGATATGTCTATTCTAAAGAAATCTCCTATAAGAGTTGATTATAGGAGAGCTGGAAGAGCTGGCAGAGGATAGAGTTATCTACGATCATTACATTTTACTACAGGATTGAAACCTGCAGTCTACACAGACTATTAACCTGTTTGGGATTCTAGTTGTATGGCACTGTGGGAAGAGAAGATCCAATGTGTGGAAAACAGAGTCACTTCTGCTTTCATAGACACAGGAGTGGTGTCTTCTTCTATCCCTGCATGGTTCTCTTTTTAAAACTTATGTCATTTAGAAAGGCAGCTCTGCGAAGCATGGTGACTGTGTGTTACTGACAAGGGGTTAATTTTTCAAGTATTTTGCTATAGAAATGGGAAGTCAACAATTATACTTCAGTTCCAGATTTGCTGAAACAGTACACTAGACATCCAAGAATGTTGCCTACTACATAACTAGAAAAACAAAACAAAACAAGACAAAACAAGACAAAACTCCAAAGTTCAACATTAACTTTTCTAGTCAGCTAATTAAATTCAAAATGGAAGGATTTATATGAGAGTAAATTGTGTGTGTATGTGTCTGTATTGTCGGTATCTGTTGGTGTGATGTGTGCATATGTGCATGTGGTGTGTCTCCAAGTATATGTGAGTAGTCTGACCACCCAATGAACATCAGGTTCCCATTTGCTTACCCACCTTCATGGGAGTGCCAATGTCACAAGTGTATACTGCCACACTAAGCCTGTGAAATGGATTCTGAGAATACAAAATTAGGTCTCCATGGATGTATGGCAGGCAATTTTCCAACTGAATTATCTCCATTATTGCAGAGTGATCTTTTATAAGCATTCTGCCTTAGATGAAGTCTTAGAAGATCACATATTAGGGATGGAAAATAAATTGACTAAAGTGTGTTTGTCTAGCATCAGCAAGGCCTTGTGGGTTTACTATCAAGAAATGTCAAAAGTGAATTATCCTCACTGAGGATAGCAAAGACAGCCCAATTAGGGGGACAGGATCCACAGGCAGGTAATCGAGGCAGGGATATCCCCTGTTCCAGTTGCTGGGGAACCTGCATGAAGACCAAGCTGCATGTCTGCTGCATATATATGGGGGTGTTAAGTCTAGTTCTTGTATGTTCTTTGGTTGGTGATTCAAACTCCATCAGCCACTAAGGGTCAAGGCTAATTGACTCTGTTGGTCTACCTGTAGAATCCTTGTCCCCTCCAGGTTCCTCAATCCTTTCACCAGCTCTTCCACAAGACTTCACAAGTTCCTTTTAATGTTTGGCTGTGGGTCTCTGCATCAGTTTCTGTCATCTGCTCGGTGGAGCCTCTCAGGGGACAGTTATCCTAAGCTCCTGTCTACAAGCATAAAAGAGTATCATTAATAGTGTCAGGGATTGTTTCTGACCCATGAGGTGGATCTCAAGTTGTGCCCGTTGTTGGCTGGCCATTCCCTCAGTCTCTATTACACCTTTATGCCTGTACTTCTTGTACACAGGAAACATTTTTGGTCCAAGATTTTATGGGTGAATTGATATTCTAATTTTTCCACTATGATAAGTCCTGCCTGGCTATAGGAGGTGGCCACTTAAGACTCCATATCTCCCACTGCTAGGAGACTCTGCTAGAGTTACCCTCATAGATTTCCTGGAACCTCCTCCATCTCAGGTCTCTTGTAATATTAGACCTGTCCTCCTGCAAATTTCCATTCACTCTATTACTCTTATCTCCTCAGCTCTCCCTACATATGATCTTTTCCTTCCACTTCCCATTCCCTCTTCCACCAATTACCCTCCATCCAGCTTGAACAACAATTTTAATTCCCACTTGCAGTGGGACGCCTAAGGGCTTCCTTGGGCCCTCTTTGTTATTTAGTTTCTTTGAGTCTATAGATTTTCACAGGCATATCCTGTACTTTATGTTTTATAGCCACTTCTATGTGATGATATATGATGCATGTCTTTGGGATCTAGGTCAGCTCACTCAGGATAATATAGTTCTATCCATTTGTATGCAAATTTCATGATGTCCTTGATTTTAATAGCTAAGTAGTTGTTATGGTTGTATATGCTTAGCCTATGGTTTGTATATACTATTAGGAGGTGTGGCCATGTTAGAGTGGGTGTGTCAATGTGGGTGTGGCTATAGGACCTTTACCCTAGCTGTCTGGAAGTCAGTATTCTGCTAGCAGCTTTCAGATGAAGATATAGAACTCTTTTCTCTGCTGGATCGAGTCTGCCTAGATGCTACCCTGCTTCCACCTTGATGATACTGGACTTCTGAACCTGTAAGCCAGCCCCAGTTAAATGCTGTCTTTTATAAGACTTGCCTTGGTCATGGTGTATATTTACAGCAGTAAAACACTAACTACTAACAGAAGTTGGTACCAGGGACTGGGGTATTGCTTTGATAGGCCTGACTGTGCTTTGTTTGGAAGAATATGAATTTTGGGATTTTGGATTTGGAAAGCAGTGGAATGCTTTAAGTGGAGCTCAGTGGGCCATCCTAGTAGGAAAATGGAAGACTTTTGCTGAGAATTATTTGAATTGTGTGGACTTGGCCCAAGAGGTTTCAGTGAAGAATTTCAGTATGTGTTATAGAGACTGTTTTTGTGGTATTTTGGTGAAGATTATAGCTGCTTTTTGCCCTTGTCTAAGAGTCTACCTGAGTCTAATGCAAAGAGACATATTAATTGCATTAACAACAGAAGTCTCAACAAAACCCAGTAGAGACTTTGTTCTCTGGTTAAGTCTCATGAAGAGTATTTTGAACAAGCATAGCTTAGAAAGGAAAAAATGTAAACTATATGGTTTAAGTATTAAAGGGGCACAAGGCAGTGAAATGGAGCTGAATCTTGTGTTCTAGGAGATAACAGATTAAGGGATTTGGGGGTAAAATCCCCTCCAGCTAAATTTAGATCCAGCCATGGTGGTATACACCTTTAATTCCAGAAGACAAAGCCGAACAGATCTCTGAGTTCAAGGCTAACCTGAAAAAAGCAGATTCTAGGTAAAGAAAAGCATTACAGGAAACAGCCATGCTGTTCTCTGAGTTCAAGGTCAATCTATAGAGCAAGGTCTACAAAGCCAAGCTTAGGCAGTGAGGGAGTTGAAAAACAGAAAGCTGGTAATAGAATAAAGGAAGGCATGTTACATCCCCAGCAAGCATCAGAATATGGCAGCTTCAATCACGTGGTTTTAGGATGAAAGATAGAAGGGACTACTGGTACAATTAATGCTTGTTAGCTGGAACTAAGAAATTGGTGGTGATAAGACGAGACCAACATTACTGAGGTGAACTCTAGAAAAGTATTTTCTGAGAGCACAAAGAAGTTGTGTTCCAGAGATAGCCAAGGTTGTAACTCTGGCTGTAGTTGTACTTGGTAATGTTTAAGAATCACCCTGGTGGTACTGGTTTTGAAAGCATGAAGGGATCCTGAAGAGCAGCTGAGACTTGGCACTGTGAGAGACTATGCAAGGCCATTGGTGAAGGTGTAGCCTCAGTTGTAGTTGTTGGACTAGGACTGAAGGGAGTTGAGGCTTGGTACCATGAAGAGAGACTATTAGAGGTTATTGATAAAGCCTTGTTGCAGTGAAAGACACTAATGTACTGGAGATACCAGTACCATGGGATGATCACCAAGAACAGCAGCAGCAATGGAATATATCAACCTGAGCTTAGAGTGCTACAGAGGGCAGAGCTGGAGAACTGACCCTGGGAGAGCCCAGAAGATCATGTATGGATCGATATATTGAAACAAGAAGCTCTAACATTGAATTTACCTTGTAGACCCCAATAGTTTTGAGATGCCAGAGCCATAGCCTCTCTGCTGAGGAATGCTGCTAACAGGCAGTGAAACAAGCCCAACTGAAAGAAATTTCTTATAGTCAACAAAGATGAAAAAGCAGTTGGAGATCTGAAGACCACTTTGAAATCAGACATGGAGATGCAGAGTTTGGAGTTTGCCCAGCTGGGTTATTGTATTGCTTTGGGGATTACAGTTAAGTGATGGGATGAATCTCAGAAGAAACTTTGAAATTTAGACTTTTAACATTACTGAGACTACTCAGAGACTACTATAGACTATGGGAACTTTTGAAGGTGGACTAAATATATTTTATATTATGCTATGTTTAGGTATGGCCTCCATAGACATATGTTTGGACAAGCCTATGGGGGCCAAGGAAAGGAATGTTATGGTTTGTGTATGCTTAACCCAGGGAGTGGCACTATTAGGAAGTGTGGCCCTGTTGGAATAGGTGTGTCACTGTCGGTGTGGGTTATAAGACCTTCATCCTCGCTGCCTGGAAGCCAGTATTCTGCTAGCAGAAGACTGTAGAACTCTTTCCTCTGCCTGACCATGTCTGCCTGGATGCTACCATGCTCCAATCTTGATACTGGAATAAACCGCTGAACCTGTAAGCTAGCACCAATTAAATGTTGTCTTTTATAAGACTTGCCTTGGTCATGTTGTCTGTACACAGCAGTAAAACACTAATATAGAAGTATTCCATTCTGTAAATGAAACACATTTTCTTTATCCATTCTTAGGCAGAAAGGCATCTGGGTTGTTTCCAGTTTCTGGCTATAACAAATAAAGCTGCTAACAAACATAATGGAGGAAGAAAGGGTCCTTGTGGGATGGTGGAACACATTTTGGGTATAAGCCTAGGAGAAGTATTGCTGGGTCTTGAAGTAGAACTATTCTGAATTTTGTGAGAAATCTCCAAATTGATTTCCAGAATCATTGTACAAGTTTGTACTCCTACCATTGTTAAAGGAGTGTTCCCCCTTCTCCACAACCTCACCAGCATGTCCTGTCCCTCGAGTTTTTCATCTTAGCCATTCACAAGGTAGAATCTCAGAGTCATTTTTATTTGCATTTCCCTAATGACTAAGGGCATTGAAAATATCTTGAAGTCCCTCTAGGTAGGATATTAGAGATTCCTTTGTTGAGAATATTCTGTTCAGTTCTGTACTTCATTTTTTAAATTAGATTATTTGGTTTGCTCCTGTGTACAGCATCTTAAGTTCTCTCTATATATTGTATATTTACCCTCTATCTATATGTTGTATATTTACCCTAAATCTGATATAAGGTTGGTCAAGGACTTTTCCCCATATGTAGGCTGCCATTTTGTCCTATGGGCAGTGTCCTATGCCTACAGAGTTTTTCAGTTTCCTCAGGTCCCATTTATCAATTTTTGGTCTTAGAGCCTGAGCTCAGAAAGTTGTCTCCTGGACCAATGCTATCCCCCATATTCTCTTTTATTAAATTCAGTGTATCGGGTTTCAGGTTAAGATCTTTGATGTGCTTGGCCTTGAGTTTTGTGCTGGGTGATAAGTATGGATCTATTTGCATTCTTCTACATGCTGACATCCAGTTAGACCAGCTCCATCTGTTGAAGATGCTTTTCCCCCTATTCTAAGGTTTTGGCTTTTTTATTAAAAATCAAGTTTCTTCAGGTGTGTGGGTTTATTTCAGGGTCTTTCATTCTATCCCGTTGATGCTTTTTCTGTATCAATACCATGTAGTTGTTATTATCACTTTTGCTCTATAGTACAGATCGATATCTGTAATGATGATCCTTCTAGAAGTTCTTTTATCGTACAGGATTGTACAGCTATCCTGCGTGTTTCAATTCTTCCATATGAAGTTGAGAATTGTTCTTTCAAGGTCTGTGAAGAATTGTGTTGTAATTTTGATGGGAACTGCATTGAGTCTGTAGATTGCTTTGTTTGGTAAGATGGCTATTTTCACTATGATTATCCTACTGATCCAGGAACATGGGAGATTTTTCCATCTCCAGATATTTTTATTAATTTCTTTCTTCAGAAACTAAAATTTCTTGTCATGGAGGTCTTTCACTTGGTTGATTAGTGTTACTACAATGATATTTTATATTACTTTGGCAGAATGATGGACTCTGTTTACATATACACTCTGTTAATGACAAATGATTATTAATTCGTGTTATTTTGATGCTGTTGGTGGTTGTATGTGTGTATGTGTGTGTTTCTCTTCTTTATGATTTTATACTGATGTAAAATTACTTATTTTTTTGTATTTTCTTAGGTATACTTAGTCCCTTTAAGTTGGAATTTTCTTTGTTGGAATTCTCTATAGGGCTGGATTAGTACAATGACATTGTTTAAATTTATTTCTGTCATCGGAAATCTTGTTTTGTCCATCTATGGTGATTGAAAGTTTTGCTGGTTACAGTAATATGGGTTTATATCTATGGTCTTTTGAGGTCTGCAGGGTATCTTCCCAGGCCCTTCTTCTTTTGAGAGATTCTGTTGAGCAGTTCCCATAATTCTAATAAGTCTACCTTTATATGTTACTTGGCCTTTTTCCCTTGCAACTTTTAGTATTTTTTTCCAGTCTGTACATTTACT
>JADRCD010220742.1:59430-81242 GCA_019843815.1 Montemys delectorum | reverse complement strand
GGATGGGTGGTCGCCGCGAGAAGTTTCCAGCGTTGGATTCCTGAGAATTGACGACGGGCTCACCAGCGTCTGTTTTCTCGTTTCTCTGTTCTCCCCTCGGTTCTCCACTCCTCTGAAGGCCAAAAAGACAAGCGAAACCTGCCGCAGATGAAGGCTTTTGGGATTGTAGCGTCTGCACCTTTAGGAACAGCGCCGAAGCCTTTAAATGCAGCATCTGCGATGTGCGGAAAGGCACCTCCACCAGGTACTGGAAGACGTGTGTTAGCTTTTGTTGAAAGACTTGGTTTGGCATTATTTCTTTCTTTATTGCGCGGAGGAGAGGGGAGTGAGTCGTACTTTCATTATTATTGATCGACCTCTTGCCAACTTGTTGATTACGACCCTTTTTTTTTATCATTTGAAGATCGACGTTGTGGTTTGGGTTGTGTGCCATTTCAAGTTGCGTCCAGTGCCTCGTGCTTAAAATACAGGATTTATGGGAAGGATTTTCCCTAGGTTTTCATCTTGTTTCAGACAGACACTGGATTTATTTGACATTTGCATCCTTTGGCTTGTTGCTATTGGCTCCCACAGGGGTGAGAGGAAGGGGATAGTGATATGGATTGTAGAACGTTAGACATCTTGGTATTTGCCGAATGCAGAGTGGTTTTAATTTGTCCGGAATTAGTTTTTTCCTGTGTTTAATGGTGGTATGGTATGGTAGTACAATAAGACAGGGTTGTGCTTTGTCTTAGGTTGCAAATATCTTTTTCTTTTTCTTTTTTCTTTTTACACTTGAAGATACATACTGGAGGGTTGGAAAAGTGCACTTGTAGGGCAGGGGGGCCTGCTGATGTGTCTTTTGTTACTAGCTTGTGCAGAATGGTGAAGTGTGTGAGTTGTTGAGGTGAATAGACTTGAAGTTTGTGTTGATGGCTTTGTGTTAAAACATTCTAAGGGGTTCATTTATATTGAGATGAGAGTGGTTAACTGCATGTGATAGCAAATGAGTTGGAATCCTTTGTAGAGGTAACATTAAAATTGATTTTATAGTCTTGCAGGTATTTTAAATTTTACTTGGAATTTCTCTTGCTAAGAGTTATAGAATCCTTGCTCCCTTTTAAAGGGACTGTCTTTAGAGCACATAAGAAAGTGAGAGTTAGCTGAGGACTCAGCAGGCATCCAGGTTGATGACTACATGTTTCATTTCAGCAGGTGCTTGCTTTTGAATTGGCTGCATCCCACTGTCACTACTTCCACCTGGATGTTCTGAGTGAGGAGTCCTATCAGTCTAGTTGCTTACTGACATCTGGGATTAAGGAGGCTCAGCTGCTGGTCTAAGTGGAATGAATTGCTCCAGTACAGGGGAATTGTGTGAATTTCACTTAACTCTTAGAAATGAGACCTTTGAGCCGGCCAGTGGTGGCACATGCCTCTAATCCCAGCACTTGGGAGGCAGAGGCAGGTGGATTTCTGAGTTCAAGGCCAGCCTAGTCTACAGAGTGAGTTCCAGGACAGCCAGGGCTATACAGAGAAACCCTTGGGGGGGGGGGGGAGATACCCTTGAATCAAAACCCAAGAACTGAAATTTATTTCCCTGTAAATAGTTTTTTTTTTTTCCTACTAAGATAGCATCTCAATATATTTAGAGCTAATCTGGAACTACAGTCCTGTTTCTTCAGCTTCCTGGGTGCTGGGATGTAGAGCAGCCTCATGGCACCCAGCTAGTAGAATCTTTTTCTTTTTTTTTTTCTTAAAGTAAATTCACATTTTTTTCTTGTATCATAATAGATTTAGTTAAATGGAAAACCCATTTCTTAGGATTTGTTCTGCTGTCTCAAATCGGAGATTCCATCACACAGCATGAAAGTTTAGAAATGTATTTGTTACTTTAAGTCAATAGTAACTGTATACTATTTGTGAGTAATTTTTTTACATGTAGAATTCTGCTGAGGCCAAAGGTCTTTATTGTGGTTTTGCCTTGAATGTTAGTGTAGTTGATGTTCAAGGAAATGACCAGGAAATTAGTAAGAACTTGAGAACCTTGCTGGTGAAGAGAAACTTCAGCCAGATTCAAAAGTTTACATCTGATGTATTGCTGGGAATAATTATTTCATATTGAAATGCTTTTCAACTTAAGCCTGATTCACCAACTTTTTGCAACCATACGAAAGGTGTTGATTTAAGATTTTGCTTAACGTTTTCAGAGCCACAGATGACAACAGTGAAATTTTAAATGGATAAATTGGCATGCTAAGATTTTTGAGTCTGTCCATTCAGAAAAAAAGAATCTTTCAGGGCTTTATGCAAGTTGGCTCGTTCAGTAGGCTTTGAACACAGTATGCAGGTGGGAAACCTTTTCATGAAACCAATTCATGAGAGTCTTTTTGAACCAATCTTTGGATTTGGTTGTTATCAATACTTAAGTGTTGTAGATCTGTTCAGAAGTTGTCATGGAATGCATGTTAAGTGGAATGCAAGTGGCATTTTGTGTTCTGTGTAGCTCACTGGTTTCATATGAAGAAGTGAATATGACCAGTGGTCATGCTCTCCTAGCCAGTGCATTCCTTCACTTAATTTTTCTGGGATATTGGCTAGTACAGTATCTTTACTTGAACCTTTTTTTAAGTAAATTTACATTTATATTGAATTTTAAAAATGTTTTTATTTTCTTTCCATAATTTATTTTTTTGTTCACATTACATCCCAATCTCATCACTCTTCTCCTATTCCTGCCCTTTCAAATCCCCCTTTCCCTTCTCAGAGATAAGGAAGTCTCCCACCCACTCATCCATCTAGTCAGGACTAAACACCCCCTTCACCTCCTTCACTTGAAGTCTAACCGGGCAGTCTAGGTAGGGGAAGGGATCCTATGGCAGGCAACGAAGTCAGAGACAGGCGCCCCTCCCCACACAGTTGTTGTTAAGGGACCATATGAAGACCAAGCAGCACTTCTGGTGCAAATGTGGGGGTGAGTTGGGGAGAGGCTTAAATAGGTTTTTTTTTTTTGGTATTTTCGAGACAGGGTTTCTCTGTATAGCCTTGGCTGTCCTGGAACTCACTCTGTAGACCAGGCTGGCCTCGAGCTCACAAATCCGCCTGCCTCTGCCTCCCAAGTGCTAGGATTATAGGCGTGGGCCACCACCGCCCGGCGCTTAAATAGTTTTATACCTCCAAAATTTCATAGGAATTTGTTTTCTCTCTTGTGGCAGTGGAAAACTTAATTTGGCTTTGGTTTGTTTTTTCAGCATTAAAGTCAGTTCTGATGGTTAGGGTTGGGTGGTGGGTAATAGATGAAAATTGGCAATTTTGAAGTAGTGTGTTTGCACATAGTTTTGTTGCTCTAAGCTGGTGTTTAAACAGCCTTAGCTGGTGGCTGGCCAGCAGTTGTTGTGGAGTTGTTGACTACTCTTGCCTTTATTGCTGCTGGCATCAACCAGGCAATCCTGGAAAACAGCTTTAAATTAGTGATAGTTCAATAGGACACAGCTATTTGCCCCTTGTGGGTAGCATTGATGTTCCTCAGTTTAAGTAGGAAGATACTGCCCATCATTTCAATTCCTAGGATATGAAAGATGCTGCTTGAAAGGGGGTGAGGGTGTTAAAAGGATGGTAGAACATGTCCTCAGGTAACTAATCCTAGCTGTAAAGACTGCCAAGGTTGTATAAAGTGAGATTAGAAGTCTTGCTTGGGAATCAGTTAGAAGGAACCCTTCCCACATTTCTTTTGGAAAAGAAAAACTGACTTTTGGTTTTTGGAGACAGGGTTTCTCTGTGTAGCCCTGGCTGTCCTGGAACTCACTCAGTAGACCAGGCTGGCCTCGAACTCAGAAATCTGCCTGCCTCTGTCTCCCAAGTGCTGGGATTAAAGGCGTGTGCCACCACTGAGTAGTTTTTTTTTTAAACGATTTATTTATTATATATAAGTATACTGTAGCTGTCCTACATACATACCAGAAGAGGGCATCAGATCTCATTACAGATGGTTGTGAGCCACCATGTGATTGCTGGGAATTGAACTCAGGACCTCTGGAAGAGCAGTGAGTGCTTTTAACTGCCGCTGAGCCATCTCTCCAGCCTATGCAGTAGTAGTTTTAAATCTGCAGTTAGAACTGTGAATTATTTTATAATAGGAACTTTGGAGTAGCATGGAGCAGAGTGAAAAGGACAGTCAGAAAACTCTAAAGGGAATAGGAGTGGACATTTATCTAGTGGAATTGTCTGAGGGCAGAAGAGATCTTTATATATATGATCCTTCATTATTTATGAAGGATCCTGCTGGGCTAAGGTCTCCTACTACATATATGTTGGGTCTGACATTTTCTTTGAGATAGGGTCCTGAATTCCTGTAACTGGCTACATAGCTTAGGCTGGTTTTGAACTCCTGGCTTCATCCCTTGCTAGTCTTGATAGTTCTGGTATTATAGGTTATGTGCCATTAACTCTGGCCCTCTCTAGTCTATAATTCCTTTCCTAACCATCTTTTCCCATTATCTAATCTTTAGCTGATTTTTTTAAAAAAATGCTTACTTTATTTATGTGTTAGGTGTGTATGTGCAGGTGAGCAAAGGCATCAGATTCCTTGGACCAGCTGGAGTTACAGGTGATTGTTAGCTTCCTGATTTAGATCCTGGGACTCCAACTCCGGTCCTGTGTTCTTAACCACTGAGTCATATCTCCAGCCTGATGATGATGATGATGATGATGATGATGATGATGATGATGATTTGCTTTTTTTTTTTTTTAAAGAGCTTTATTGGGGACTGGGGGCGTACTTTACATATCATTCCATTCAGTCATCATGAGTTCAATTAAGTCATTTTTCTTAGTCATTGGAAAGAGTACAGCTGTCAGTGCATTCCATGTTTCAGAACATTGTCAAAATGGGAGTTGATTTCCTCTTTCAAAGTCATTGATACATAGTAAAGTTAACTCTAATGTAGTAATGACTCTGGAAGGTTGCCTCTCTTCTACCATGGTGTTACCACCCGGCTTTGCAAGATGGAGAGATAAAGGAGCTTTTTTTGTATGTGCAAGATGGCAGGTGGGTGGAAGAGAAACAGACCCCTTTCCTAGGTGTAGCTTGAAGTACTATTTCTTATTCTAATGAATGAAGGAAGGAAAAGTAAAGCATTATAAATGCATGACAGTGTAAGTTTGTGCTTCTGATGTTTTCAAATTGTTGGACAGAATAATTTCCTAGACATGGTGGTAAACTGATTTTGTGACCTTGGTTTTTCTCTGAGTGAAATATTCTCTTTTAAAATAGAACTTACTGGAACATTGTTGTATATCCTTGTCACTGATTGTTACTTTGCTAGTAGTGGTGCATCTTTTCCTCCAGCTGCTACTTAAATTGCACTTCCTTGAAATTGGAGTGCTTTGGATCAATCATTATAGGTTTAGAACTTGGTTGATTTTGTTTCCAAATTTTACTTTTTCTTTCTTTCTTTCTTTTTTTATTTTTTTTTAAAGCATTGTTTTTATGAGTGCACACTCACTACATGGCAAATGTGGAAGGCAGAGGACAATTTTCAGAAATTGGGTTCACTTCCCACTGCTCCTGTCCTGGCCATTCCTTGTATCTGCAGAGTTTATGCATGTCCCTGTCATCCTTTATCTCAATGTTGAATTGAAAGTCTTATTTAATTCCTGATTATTTAGACACTGCCACCGTGAAAAGTTTATATTGTTTTTAGAACTTTGTGGATAGTAGAAAGAAGGAAAAATTTTAAGCTGACTATTACAGTTGTAGAGAAATAACTAGCTTTATAGAAAGAGATATTCAGGCTGTTGAATTAGAAGCCAGAGAAGTGACTGTTAGTATAAAGTTGTACTTGAGAGCTTTGAAGTTTTTCACTTTGTAACTTTGGCCTTCCTTTATTTTACAAAGATCTTGACAATTCAGTCTTTTGAAAAATCAGTGATCACTACAGAAGTTTTGTGGATAACCATAATATAGTTATGATCTCTTTGCTGGACTCCTTTAAAGGGCATCTTTCTGGCGGTACATTTCAGACAGCAACATTTCTAGGCCTCTTATTTCCTGAGCATCCACAACTGTAGTTTTGCACCTTGAATCACATTGGCTTCATTGTAGTGTTTTTCCTTAATAAAAATAGCCCTGTGTTCCAGATCATCAAACCTTACCTAGCCTCTCAAGCTGATGTGCCTTCAGAGCTGGAGGTTTTCAAGATCACTCTTTTTTTTTTTTTTTTTTAAATATGGAACAATTTTTCTTTTAGATTTATTTTTATGTATGTGAGGACACTGTAGCTGTCTTCAGACACACCAGAAGAGGGCATCAGATCTTGCAGATGGTTGTGAGCCACCATGTGGTTGCTGGGAATTGAACTCGGGACCTTTGGAAGAGAAGTCAGTGCTCTTAACCACTGAGCCATCTCTCCAGCTCCTCAAAATCACTTTTTTCCCCCTACACTTTTTATTAGATATTTTCTTTATATTTCAAATGTTCTCCCTTTTCCTGGTTTCCCCTCCGAAAAACTCCCTATTCCCTCCCCCCCTCAGGATCACTCAATACAAGTTATCACTTTTTTATTGCATTGATTGAACTTACTGTTTTGTTGGTAGTTATGTGTACTTGGTGTCCTTAAATAAGTTACCTGGGTAGTTGTGGTCATTTAACCAAGTTTTTATTGTGAAAATAGCCGTGTGGGCTCTTGTGTACATGCACAATGATGCGAAGATAGGTGAAGTTCCTATTTTCATTTTTCTCTCTGTCTCTGTCTCTGTCTCTGTCTCTGTCTGTCTGTCTGTCTCTCTCTCTCTCTCTCTTTCTTTCTTTCTTTCTTTCTTTCTCTCTTTGTTTGTTTGTTTTTCTTGAGACAGGGTTTCTCTGTATAGCCCTGGCTGTTCTGGAACTCACTCTGTAGACCAGGCTGGCCTTGAACTCAGAAATCTGCCTGCCTTTGCCTCTCAAGTGCTGACTGAGATTATAAAGCCATGTGCCACCACTGCCTGGCGAAGTTCCTATTTTCATTGATCTTGAACTCCTATGGGTAGGAAAGAGAAAGTAAGTATATAAACACAAAACTGATCATTTCAACTAGTGACACATGCCCTGAAGAGTGTGGTAGTGAGGAGCACAGAGGAATGAGGGCTGGACTGTGGTATGAGGAATGTGGTAGAGGGTGCTCTACATGCAGACAATTTCCCTGTTTATGTGTTGCTTTTGGAGTCAGGAAAGTTGAGTTCTGCCAGTTAATGTGCGCTGTTTAGCTTTTTTAAAGTTCAGATGTTTACATTGCTGACTTTGGGGTCTTAGGGTATCCAACTTTTCTTAGTTGTAAGTTATATAATAAACACAGGCCAGTTAATACCTTACGGTGTTTTTAATCATCAGGATAGGAAATTAGACACCACTGTATTACTGGACTGTTTGTGTGGCAGACATTAATTATGCACTTCAGTATGTGTTGAAGAACTTCCAAGGTTTAGAAACCTTCCAGTTGCAGTAGCTTACCAAAAGAACTACCAGAACAACTCCTTTCCTAAATGCTCAGACTAGTAGAGTTCTGGACTTGAGCTGATAACATTTTCATGTCTTTCTGGCCTGCTTCGTTTGTTTGTTTTGTTGTTTTTCTCCTTGGTAATCTTGTGAATGGGATTAAAGGTGTGAAACTTCTAGAGGTCATAATGGGGAGTTTATTCTCATCTCTCATTGTTTTGTTTAGCAGTTTTTCTTTGTAATTTTGAGTTGAAGTCTTCGTTAGCTAAAGTTGACCTAGCACTCAGTATATAGCCCAAGCTAGCCTTGAACAGTTAGTTCTCTTGCCTCAGCCTCCCAAAGCTTCAATCTCTGGCATGTCCTACTATACTTGGCCTGGCTCATCAGTCACTTCTATTTCAGAAAGACATTGTAAATAAGTAAATAAGTGAACAGAGAACTCCTCTTTTAAGAACTTGGAGTGAAAAAGATCAGAGCATCATGTAGTACCCAGTGAATGGGAAGGCCAAGTGCGTTGACTATGATGATGGCATGGTGAGAGACAGCTCATAAGAGTTGATAATTGTTTAAAATGGAAATAGTCTCTTCCTTGAAGAGAAAGACTCATCATTGTATTTGAAGTAAGATTGGTTGTATAGACTGGTTTCATGCTGGGCTTGAACTCAAGCTTATCAGCCTCCTTCCCTGGATTAATGGACCACAATTGGACTGTGCCACTCTATATCCTGTTTCTTTTACCTCTTTTAAAATGTTCAGGTGCATAGGATAGGGCTTCAGTCATGCTAGGCAAGTGCTCTGCAATTGATCCACATCCCAGCTCATCATCTACATACTTTTAGTTTGCTCCAAATGCTATGAATTTCCAGAGACTATTTAGTAGTAGTAGTCTTACTACTACTACTGCCTCATTGTCTCCATGCTTGTGTACATATGACAAACAAATATACTTGCTCCTCCACTTGAACAGCTTACTGGCAGTTCAACCCATAGGTTGAAAAGTTGAGTTCTGAGAGTGTCAAAGGTTCCACACAGATCACTCACAAATTCTGCTTCACATTGTCTCCTGGTTTGCATTGGTTTTAGGAGGAGCTCTAAATCCTGAATATCTCAAGTTTTTTTGTGGTTTAATCTTTTCCTATATCTGTCTTAAGAATTTGTGTAAGCGGTATGCAAGTACTCCCATCTGCTCTCTATATAGACTATATTTGTTCAATACCAAACCGTTTGGTGTTTTCTGAATGTGGACTGTGATGTCTTTACTTCACACATCCATGTGTTTATTCTTCCTCAGTTTTCTTTCTTCTTTCTTTTCCTTCCCTGCCTTTTTAAAGTAGTTTTTTTTTTTTTAATTTTATATACATTGGCGTTTTGCATGTATTGGGTCTGTGTGAGGGTGTCGGATCCCCTGGAACTAGAGTTAGACACTTTTAAGCTGCCAAGTGGGTACTGGGAATTGAACTTGGGTCCACTGGAAGAGCAACCTGTGCTCTAAACTGCCAAGCCATCTCTCCAGCCTTTTTCCCTCCTCCCTTTTTCTCGTTTTTTTTTTTCAAGACATGGTTTCTTGTTTAGCCCTGGTTGTCCAGTCTGGCTTCAAACAGATTCACCTGCCTCTGACTGGGTGCTGGGATTAAAGATGTGTGCCATCTCTGCTCCCTTTTCATTATATCAGCTGTGTTTTTATTTGATTGTCAGTGTGTCTCTTTTTCATCTTGTGGGAGGATAAGGTGGGTTTGTTTTTTTTTTTTATAGTTTTGTTTTCCTGCGTTTATTATAATACATCCTGCCACTTCTAGGGGTTCACAGATGTCTGTTGTATATAGTAAATAAAGACTTAGAGAAATATATGTTCTTCTGGCTGTTAGGGTTGAAAAGCCATTACCTAATCTATGCTAGATAGAGCAACACCCCCATCCAGCCTGAGTTTTGAGTTCTTGTAAATAAATGTTCTTTCATTATATGAGGGCTTTTCCTTTTGTGTTTAATGTTACTGGGTTAGGTGAACATTGTCTTCCTAAAGTGTGCCCCTAAGAATAATATTCCTCTTTTTTCTGGTTTGTTTTCTAGACAAATACTGGGACTTAAATGTAAGGTTAAAGTCTTGGAGGCAGGAAGTAGTGCATTTAAAATATTCCTGGGGTGCTTTTTGAGTTGTACTTTGTGGCACACTTGAATATCAACTGTCATAAGTATTCTCTTAGTAGCCCAGGTGGTGGTTTTAGAGGCCAAAAGTCTTTGGGAAGTCTGGAGGTGAATCAAGGGGTTGATTGTATGGGATTAAACCAATTTTAAAGAGGCAGATTACTTGTTTGTAAACTAGCACCTAAGGAAGCTTACAGTTGGTCAGAGAAGCCCTCTGCCTGTTCTACCATTGTAATGTGGTTTTAACTTGATGTTATACCTCCTACGTAGGGTAGGTAGGCAGTCTCATCTTTATACCTTTTGTTTACTATTATGTTGAGTAATGTGGAGTAATTGTCTTCTGTTGAATTCTTGACACATTCATTTATTTATGTATATTTTCATTTCATGCAGTGATTGACACTATGGTGGCAAAAATGAACCCAGTAAATTATGGCAGTTGTGGATATGCTATAGTGTTATTCAGAAATTGAGAGTGGAATCATAAGGTAAACAGGTGAAAATTTTAAGCAGGGTTAGACTCTGCTTTCTCTTTTCCTCTTAACCAATTTACAATTCTGTGGTTGGACAAAAAGAAAAGAAAAATGTGAAAGATATAATGTAATTTTCTATACAATTAAAGAGCATGAAGCATATAGTTAAAAAATGTAGCAGCGGCCTTTGGAAAGACACGAGATTAAGGGAATGCTAGTTTCCTTAACATGATGAATCTTAAAATGTGGTTAGTCATAGAGAGAACAAACTTGGTGACTGCTTTCTAAGAACAGCTCAGATGTTGCATGTGGGGTGTGAGGTTTGCTAGCTCTTCTCTTTTATGAAAACTCTGTTTTATGAAAACAGGTACCGAAAGAAAAGAATATGGCAAGAAATCAGACTCTTGACTCAAGCTACTTTAAACCCCCAAATCCAGAACCCTTTATTGGTCTATAAAGCCTATAAGGAGAAGGGTGCCATTTAGACTGATTTGACTGCAATATTCAGATGTTTTGACCAATCCCTGAGTCATTGCTGTCTAACATATGTGGTAATATGTTCAGCCAATCATTAGGTGAATCAAACTTAAGGCCTTAGGAAGAGCATTTAGTGTTGATCACAGCTGAGCCACTTCCACAGCCCATTAGTTTTTATTGTGTGAGTAAAGAAAATGTCAGTAAAGATAAACTAACCAGGCAGTAGTGGCAGTGGTGGTGCATGTTTTTAATTCCAGCGCATAGGAGGCAGAGGCAGGCTGATCTTTGAGTTCCAGGACAATCAAGAGCTTCACAGAGAAACCCTGTCTCTAAAAAGGAGGAAAAGCTCTAGAACCTATTTAGAGACTAAACAAAAATAGACTTCTCATTGTCACCAGCTGAAATGTTTTTGAGGAATTTAGTTACTGGACCACAAATACTTGAGTACATCTCTCCCTGTGCTATGTGGTAATATGAGGTTTGGATAAGAGTGACAAAGTAGGATAGGTGGTAGCAGCATATGGGAATGGGAAGGTAAGCTGTATGAAAGATTTCAAAGTTTTGATATACCTCACTTTGGATGCATTTAAGAAAAAATTTTGTGAACATTTATGTTTACAAATTCCTTATAAGTGAAAATCTGTTTTGTTGTAGATTGTATTCTAGAAGAACTAAGATTTTGAATTTTTTATCAATACCTTACATCCACTGAAGAACAGATTTGTGTGCAAGGAAACTGAGTGTGTATTCTGAATTTGTACATGGTTCTCAGACCTTAGCCTGTGGAAACACCTGCAAGATTTGTTTGAACACATTGCTGGATCTTAATCCCAAGAGTCTTCATTAAGCAATTGCGAAATAGGACCCAGAACTTTTCAGTGGGTTCTCAGGCAGTGTCCTGAGTTCAAATCTCAGCAACCACACAGTGGCTCACAACCACCAGTAATGAGATCTGATGCCCTCTTCTGGCATGTCTAAAGATAGCTACAGTGTACTTATGGATGATGATGAGGAGGTGGTGGTGCTGCTTGTTGTTGTTGTTGTTGTTGTTGTTGTTGTTGTAAATAAATCTTTGGGCCTGAGCGAGTTGAGTTGACCGGAACGAGCAGAGATCCTAAAATTCAATTCCCAACAACCACATGAAGGCTCACAACCATCTGTATAGACAGTGTACTCATATACATAAATCAAATACTTGAGAGTAATATAAGTTTACCTTAAAGTTTTTGGTGTACATTGATTTTTACCATTTATTAGAGATAAAAGCTAATTTGCTCTAACCAGGTAGTTTTATATATCTTAGCTTAATATTGGATATGTGAAGCATAAAGCATTTTTGGTGTTTTTCAGAATTGTTAGTTGATTTTATAATCAAAATTCTGAGAATGCTGCTTCACAAATGCATAGTACAGAATGACAGAAATAGGTTTAGGCCACTGAGATTGTCAAGTCTTTCTTAATCTAATGCCAGAATTTATTGAGCGTTTTTTTAAAAATGAGATTCAAATTAACTCAGTTTGTATTTGTATGTTTTTCCAAGACAGGGTTTCTGTTTCCTAGAGCTAGCACTGTAGACCAGGCTGGCCTTGAGATCTTTACCTGCCTCTGCCTCCTGAGTGCTGGGAGTAAAGGTGCGTGCCAACACTATTGGCTTTTTACCTTTTTATTTTATTTTGGGCCACAACTAAGTTTTAAACATTTTAAATTAAAAAGAAAAGGATAATTATTTATATATGTGAGTACGAGTACCCACAGAAACCAGAAGAGGGCATTGGATCCTCTGGTACTTTATCATGTGCTGCTCATTTTGTGGGTGCTATGAGCCAAACTCTGGTCCTCTACAAAAGCAGCATGAACTCTTTTAACAATTGAGGAACCTATTTTTTTTTTTTTTTTCCAGCTTTTAGGAACTTTATTTTTCTTCCACCTTTCCCTCTGCTCAGGTGTCTGCAGTAGCTCAGGACCACTCAGTGGTGGCTTGAGGAACCTAATTTTTAAGTTAAAGATTAGACACAACACAGATATCTGCTTTCTGTCTCTAGAGCTGGCATTCAAGGAAGATGTAAGCCACCACTGCCTGACTAAAAACACTGATCTTAAAAGACTTCATACTGTGGAAGATGTTTTGATGTCGTGTGTTGTATTGTGTGAGTGTGAACCTGTATTAAGTGACATGGTAATTGGGATTGAGAGGCATGATAACATCCACAAATAAAGCGTGGGGTATATATGCTGTGACAGTTATTAGTTACTCAAAATATAAAAAGGGAAGGATTTATTTCTCAGCACAAAGAATTGATTTGTTTATTACTTTTTATTTTTTTAAGATTTATTTATTTACTATATGTAAGTACACTGTAGCTGTCTTCAGACACCCCAGAAGAGGGCATCAGATCTCATTACTTACTGATGGTGGTGAGCTGCCATGTGGTTGCTGGGGTTTGAACTCAGAACTTTCTGAAGAGCAATCCGTGCTCTTAACCACTGAGCCACCTTCCAGCCCCAACACAAAGAATTGCTATTTTTAAAAGTTTAAATTGGTCAGTTGTGGGGTACAAGGTAGGATTTGCTGAAGGAGGCAGAGGCAGGAGGATCATGAGTTTGAGGCCAGCCTGAGCTACACAGTTTAAGCTGGGCAGTGGCGAAACTCCCATCCTGAAAACAAAAACAAACAAACAAAAAAACAAAACAAAAAAACCCCCCAAAAATGTTTAAATTGCTAGAGTGATTTGGTCATTTACACATTATATACCTTATATCTCTTGATTATTTCAAGAGTCAAAAATCTTTTTAAAAAATTAAATAATTTTGAACTCCTTAAGTATGCCTATGCTAATGGTATTTTATTGGTTATGACACTGTTATAATTAAGGTATGTATTACATAGAATCTGAAAGGTAATGATTACAAGGGACCACAGTATACTTCTTGGAATTTTCTATGAGTCTGTAAATGAGTCTAGAAAATGCTTAGGAAAGGATATGTAAGAGGCAGGAGAGATGGCTTGGTGGTTAAGAGAAAACACTGCTTTTGCAGAAGACCCAGTTTCAACTCACATGGAAATTCACAACCATCCGTAACTCCAGTTCCAGTGGGTCAGAAACCCTCTCCTGACTTCCACAGACCAGGCATGTATGTGGTGCATAGTCAAAAATGTAGGTGGAACATACACTTCTTTTTTTAAAAAGAAAAATGTAAATTGTGATTTGACTGAATGTATAACTACTGTTGCAGGCCCCTGAACATAGCCCATTAATTAGTCATGATATTCTGGACCAGCTATTCAAATAGTGCTCTATACTTTGCATATTAGTTTTTATGTCCTTTTCCCTAATGTTAATACTCAAAGCAGTTTGGGGAGGTAGCTGTTAACTGGATTTCACGTTCAGTAGGATAGGAAAGGTGATGAAACTGAATGGATAGTGTGTACAAGGTGTAAACTTCTTTACCCTGCATCTTCACAACATTTGATTCTTTTCTAGGGCTATTTCAGTTTGAAGAGAGCAGAGTAATATTATAATGCTTATTCAGAATTCTGGAAAAAAGCCTAGTCACAGAGCCTGTGATGGTTAGTTAACACTGTATAGATTAAGAGATTCATTTTACTTATTCCTGTTTCGTTTTCTTTGTGTTTCTTATCCTTCCTTCTTATCCTGACTCCTTGAGAAATAATCACCTTTAAATCTAGACAGAGTGTATAGTATTTTCCGAAATCAAAAGGGTTGTTCATTGCTTGACTTAGAAATTTCTCGAAAGATCTTTTCATGATATTATTAAAATCACCAGCAAGAAGCAATGAGTTGTGAACTCTGTAGGTAAGTGGTACAGTGGGAAGTACTTGTTGCCTGGGCAGAATCAGGTGGATAATAAGTTCTGGACCCTGTTAGTTGAGTTCTCCTTTCACTGTGTGCACTGACTCCCGAGTCCAGTCAGGTGATATTCAGCTTGTCCTTAGTTATTTTAGGATATAGTACATGTCAGTAAAGAATCCTTTCCTATCTACTTCTCTTATTCTAGATACAGATTAACTGTGAACCTTCCTTAAACAACCCATCACATCGTCTACAAAAAGCTCACTGCTACTGATTTCCCTGATTCCTAATTATGAAATTTTGGCATTGTTTTGCTCCTCCCTTCCCCTTATTAAAAACTTAGAACATACCCTTCCTGATGGGTTTGGGGGTTTGTTTTTAGAGTTTCTCTTTTTGAGGGGATCCTGAGTCTGCACACATAGGATCTTGTGTGACTATTTTCTGATTTATCGTTGTTTTCTGAGACAGGATTTAAACTTTCTCTTTTGTTTTTTTTTTTCGAGACAGAGTTTCTCTGTGTAGTCCTGGCTGTCCTGGAACTCACTCTGTAGACCAGGCTGGCCTCGAACTCAGAAATCCGCCTGCCTCTGCCTCCCAAGTGCTGGGATAAACTTTCTCTTAAAATGACAAATTTTGTTTAGAAATTTGTATGGAAAATGGCATTTGTTCATAATGTGCTACGTCCAGTGATGTATAAGTACATCTTATTATCTTAGTATCTCTGCATGAAGGGATTTTATCTGATATGAACATTTTTTTAAAAACTAAATTCTTCATTTACATACCCTAATTTTTTGTAAGCCCAGTGAAGACTGAGGAAAGTGAGGGTGCAGACAGTGGTATTCATTGAATACCATTCTTGAATACCTTCTTGAAGGTAGGTGGTGCATGCCTTTAATCCCAGCACTTGGGAGGCAGAGGCTGAGCAATCTATGTAAATTCTAAGACAAAGCCCAGTCTACATAGTACCAGAATGCCCAGGGCTACATAGAGACCTTGTCTCAAACAACAAAAAGTCAAAAAGAAGAAAGTCGGAAAACTTGGAACCACTGGGTACAGTGCAGAAGACAAGTGTGTTTTAAAGTACACTGAGGGACATCTCTAGCCCATTTGGATAATTGTCTAAAAACTTTACCTTTTATCCTTATCTGCTAAACTCCAGCTTCTGATACAAGGTCCAGCTAATGATGTAATCCTTCAGGGATACCATCCTTGATTATTGTCTGATCGTTAAAACCGTGTTTGTATTAGGTCTCCAGCAGAACATGAAATTATTATTATTTTTTTTCCTTCACTTTTGTTTCTAGGATTGAAGCCCTCAGGGTGGGTAGTCTGCATTCTGAAAATGACTTAGGGTGATTGTAAAGATAGATTAAATTCAACAGAAACTTGTACTCTGTACTTTCCTTCAGAGATTTTTGCAGTTGAGTAGTACTCTGAATGGTTGTAGTTCTTTTCTAAGGGGTTTTTCAAGAGAAACTAGAGCTTTTGAACCAGGTACTAGCATTTTTGACTAACTGGGGAAATTCTAGGTCTTTCTTTTCAGCTCTTTGGCACTGTTTTATAAATGAAATCTCCAAATTGTTCATTAATACTTTCAGAATTATTTGGCCTAATGTGAGTGTCATGAGTGGAAATGACATTTCTCCCAATGAATTGTGGTGGTTTGGTAAAAAGATTGGCTGCATTTTAATAATATATACCAGTTACCAATGGTCAAACTAACAGGCTGGTCTTTAACTCTATCTCCCTGCCCCATATTTTTCCCTAGTGCTGGGATTACAGACATATATTTTCATGTCAATCGCAATAGTTAATGTTTTGAGTAAACTTCAGGCTGGTTGTATTTGTTTGCTTTTCATTTTCTTGTACTTTGAAAACCATTTGAATATGGCAAGCTGCATAATGACCCCCAAATACATGAAGCTCTAGTGTTGCTAGACAGGAATGATCTCTTCAGCTATCAACTGAGTTTATGCTTCCACAAAGGCTTTGCAGTGTAGATAGATATTTCTGAAAAAAATGGGTGCTATAGTCTATGGGGTGTGTTGAGTGGGGATTGGGGGGTAATGGTGGTTTTGACAATAAATTGACAGCTGAAAAATGTTAGAATCAGTTGCCAACCAAATTAATCAAGAATGAAAATACATTTTAAAAATATTTAGCAAGCTAATGAGAAAATATTTTGCTGTACAAAACTGATTTATTTGTAGTGTTTTTAATATGCATCTCCAAATTGTGTTAAACAAGTAGACTTTGATTTTGTGATTTTATTGTAATTTGTTCATTAATTTCTTATTTGCTAGTGTCTCACACAATAGTCTAGGCTGATGTACAACTCACTGTGTAGCCCAATCTGGCCTCCCGAATGCTAGGATCACAATGTGATTCATCATGCCTAATTTGAATAAGCTTGAGATTTTAAAGATGATAAATAGTAAAAAATACCTGTTTACATAATTAATTCCTTTTGAATGATTTTTGTGGTTTCATTGACTGGTCTATCTTTATTGATTCTGTAGTTTTAATTCATGTAGCTTTATAACACCTTGAATTCAAGAAATGTGACCCTTCTATCTTGGGTCATTTTCAGTTAATTTGGTTTATTCTCAGTTGATTTGACTGAGTTTCACCCTTTGTAATTCCATTATAAATTTTAGAATCAGCCCTCCAAATCCTAGGACATGCTAGGACTTTGAATATATATATGCACAGAATGGAAGAAAGCAGGCAGTTCACTGTTGTAATCCATGGACATAGTTTATCTTTTAATGTATTTAGGTTGGTCTTGAACTCTGTCTGCCTTTGCCTTCCTGGTGCTGGGATTACAGGCATGGTCTGCTATACCTTGTTGTCATACTGTGTGTCTGTGGGTGTGTGTTCCAGTGCTGGTATGTCTAACACCTCACTTTCCTCTCCCTCTTGTTAACTTTTCTAACTGCCACTCTTACTGTTTGTTGTTGACTTATTAGTATGTTTTTTCCTCAGTCTTCCTTCAAGTGATACTGTACTTGAAGATTTTATAGTTCAGTACCCCTTCATTCTCCCAGCCTAGTGCCCTCATTTCATGTGTTTGTCTCTTTAATCACCAAGAACAGGCTTTTAAACTTCGCTGAGACTGGTCAATTATTTTAGAAAATATTTCCAGTATTTAACAAAATAAGTAATTTTCCCACATTTATTGTGTCCATTTCTTTGCTGAGCTTTATGCTGAGAGGTTTTCTTATACTCCTTACCAGATAGATCTGGTGGTGACTAATTTTATTTTTTAAAGTTTTATTTATATTATGTGTGCATGCGTGTATGAATTTATGTGTACCACATTTGTGCAGTCTTCTGAGGCTACCACATCCCTTGGAACTGGAGATAACAGGCAGTTGTGAACTGCCAGGGGGTACTGGAAGCAGAACTCTGTAACTGTTCTTTTTTTTTGTATGGTTGGGGTTTTGTTGTTGTTGTTGTTTAATTTTATGTTTATTTTATGTATATGAGTAAGGTGTCAATAACACCAGAAGAGGGTATTGGATCCCATTACAGAAGTGTGTGAGCCATCATTGTGTGGTTCCTGGGAATTGAACTCAGGATGTTTTTGCTTTTTCAAGATGGGGTTTCAGTGTTGCAGCTGTCCTAGAACTTGCTCTACAAACCAGGTCTGCCTCTGCTTCCTGGGATTAAAAGGCTTGTACTACTATTGCCCAGCACAATAAGTGTTCTTGACTGCTGGCTTTGTCTCTCGGCTTATTTCCTTTTTTATTTTTTTTTAAAGAAAGACAGACAGACACTTCTGGCAGTAGCATTATTATGATACAGATGATACAGTTCACATCTCATACATGTCTCTTTAGTGCTCCATTTCTGTACCTGACTAAATGATACTGTATGTAGTAAGACTGTTTATCCATTCATTAGATAATACCCTTTTGTAAGTTACCCTTTGTAACTTTTGACTTAAGAATGATGCTACAGTTAACATTTATCTACAGTTTTGTATGAAGATATGCTTTTCATGTTTCTTGGGCATATAACCAGAAATGAAATTGCTGAAACTCTAAAGAAACTACCCCAATTTGTCTCCTCCAAAGTTTCTGTACTGTCTTATATTCATAATAGTCTATGGAGTGTCTAATTTCCTGTCCTTGTTAAGTATTTTCAATTGCTCCATTGTCCTGTTATGGAAGTTGGCCTTAGTAATTTATTCCTGCTCTTCCTCCCATTCCCTATCACCTTTTATTTTTAAGACCAGGTCTCAATATGTAGCTCTAGTTGTCCTAATCCTCACTATGTAGACCAGCTTGACTTTGAACTCACAGATAGATCTTCCTGCCTCTTCCTCCCTTGTGCTGAGATCAAAGTCATACACCACTAAGCTCAGCTCTGGACTTTTAAATTACATTTCAGCAGTTGATTATGATGGGCATTGGTATATAGTTTTCTTGATCTCAGTGTTTATTTAGCATTTTACTTTTTTACCTGAAACTTAAGTGTCAGTCAAGTCCTCTTACACTATCTAAGCAAAGGAATGCCAAATAGGCCTACATATTTGAATGTTCCCAAATGTGGACTGTTCAGGAAGGAGTAGGAGGTATGGCCTTGTTGGGGAAGGTGTGTCACAGTGGGCTTTGAACTTTCAAAAACATATGCCACCATCACTCCCTGCCCTCAACTTGGAGATCATGATGTAAGCTATTAGCTCCTGCTCCTGCTACCATGCTCCCTACTGTGATGGTCATGTACTATTTATTTGTAGTCCTCTGTCCCTTAAGCAAGCCTCCAACTAAATGCTTTCTTTTATAAGGTGCATGCAACAATGTCTAAGACAGTTAACCTTTGACTGCTGCTGCTTCTTAAAATCTCTTTTCAAACAAGCTATAGAGATTGTTTATCCAGCTGTTATATACAAGGAACCAAAATCCAGTGAGATAAAGGACTCTCTCACTTAAGATGATGGAGGAACTGAATAGAATTGCATCTAGACCACACTGCCTCCCTGTGAAGTAAACCCTACAAGGTAAACCAATCATTCATCAGGAGCACGACTGGAAGAATTGCTCTGGACTCTGAAGTGCAACTGCTTCCATGCTCTCCTTCTCTGCTTCAGAATGTTTTATTTACCCTTTGGACTGGCAGAAATGAAGTGATGTGCCTTATTTCCACATTTTCTGTTATGATCACTCCTGAGAGAGATTCCCAATTAGCAGATTTCTAGTGCTTCCATGTTATTTTAGCAGGCCTGTGATTGTTTTTGCTTGCTCATCTTGAACAGCACTTACCTTGACAGGTATTTGATATGAGGGACTTCAGGTGTGAACTGTTTCTCTTGACATATCTTTCTCTTCTCTGCTTCTAATTTCCTCCAGTAGAAAGTATATGTACTATGATTTTTTTCTTTTTTTTTAATTATCCTCTGAAGCCCATCCTTTGCCTTTGTAAGGATTTGTTTGTAGTCTACTTCCATATTGGTCATGTTACTTGATAACTTTCTTTGTAGATAATTGTGGACCACCTGAGCATTTTGACAAAATAGAAATGCTCCACATGTCTTCATCTCTTTGAAGCTTATCAGCTTGTTTATATATTTTCATATCAGAAAACAAATTGCCTTAAAAAATGGGGACACCCATTCCTTACCTTGCAGACTTTGTGTTTGATGTAACTAGTTTACACAAGGCTCACAGAAGGTCACATAGAAGTGCAAGGCAAGAGGAGTTTATTTAATTTTAGGTTTTTTATTTGTATGTGTATATGCATATTTATACATGCTTGTCACTGTGCATATGAGCGTCAAAGTACAAGCTGATAGACTTAGTTCTTCTCTGCTACTGTTTGGGTCCTAGGATTCAAACTCATCATCAAGCTTAGCAGCAGATACCTTAATCCACTGAGCCATTTTGCTGTCTGAAAGGAGTTGTTTTTTGTTTCTTAATAGAAAAATGAGCTGTTAATTTTACATATGAGGTTTTTAAAATATTGATATTCCTACATAGTAAGACCTTTTTAGTGTTGGGTCTGAATTTTGATTGTTTAAATCTTATTACGAAAGTAGTCCCATCTTCTCAGAAACCCCCCTTTCCTCTTGCCAACAATATCAATTCCTGTTCCTATTCTTGTTTCTTCAGTATTTTATTTTCAGGTTATTAGATTTATGAAAAAAATTAATAGTGACTATAGCATATTCATTGTAGTTTTACATTCTGATGAATGAACTTTTTTTTTAATATCACCTGAGTATTATTTATTCCAGTGGGGACAGTGTCATGATTCTGCCAAGCAGATTCTTTTTTTAATTTTCTTTATTTTTATTTATTTTATGTGTATGAGTACACTGTATCTGTACAGATGGCCATGAGCCATCGTGGTTGCTGGGAATTTAACTCAGGACCTCTACTTGCTCTGGTGTAATACACTGCAGCTGTCTTCAGACACACCAGAAGAGGGAGTCAGATCTCATCACGGATGGTTGTCAGCCACCATGTGGTCGCTGGGATCTGAATTCAGGACCTTTGGAAGAACAGTCAGTGCTCTTACCCGCTGAGCCATCTCGCCAGCCCCAAGTTTTTTTTTTAAATGTGTTTTTTAATTTTATTTGCATTGGTGTTTTGCCTGCAAGTAACATCTGTGTGAGGGTGTCACATCTCCTGGACCTGGAGTTACAGACCTGGAGTTAGACAGTTGTGAGCTGCCATGTAGGTGCTGGGAATTGAACTTGAGTCGTCTGGAAGAGCAATCAATGAATGCTCTTAACCCCTGAGCCATCTCTTCAGCCCCTTGAATGAGCTTTTTTATGTGGATATATGTCATCAATTTCTTTGGTAAAGTGAACTTTTATTATTTTTTATTTTAGGGTCATAATACCTTAGTTACTAGTTTTTCACAGGTGTGCTGATATGCTGGATAGCAGTAGTTTACTGGAGAGAACAGAAGCCACAGAACAAGCCCAGGCTGGTCTTGAACTTGTGACCTTTCTCTTGCTTCAGTCTCCCAAACACTGGAAGTATAAATGTGTGTCATCACACTTCATTAGATAGGCAGGGTTTCTTTAGGATTCATAGTTAAAATGCTTTTGAAAGTGTTCTGGCTGACAACAGAATTTCCTTTTTTCTACTGACATTTGAGGCTGGAAGAGTTCTACTGAGGTGGGAGAGCTAAAGAGCAGGAAGTATTTCATTGTTGTTGGTTAAGAGATAGATTATTTATCCTTTTGGTTATTTAGTAACCTGTTTGATCATATCAATTATTAACATTACTGAGAACTTGAGCCTAGAAAGGATTTGGTCTTGTAGAATATACTTTTCTAATTGACTTTTTTTGTTTTTGCTTTTTAAAGTCTATAAGTCTCTCTCTGAGCTCCTAGCCCTGTGTTTTTTACAGTTCAACACCCTGCACTTGAGAGCAAAAGACTCCTGTGCTGTGTCAGGTATTGCTCTTTCATAGCTGGATATTCCTTTCTTAGAGAAAGGAGAG
>JADRCD010220742.1:34486-59420 GCA_019843815.1 Montemys delectorum | reverse complement strand
TTCCCACCTTTGGTTTTCCTTTTCCTAGTTACCTGGTCACCAAGGGGGCTCAAGGGGACTGAATTTTAGATAAACCATTGGTTGGAAATAATGGACCGAGCTGAAATTGGGCTACCAACAAACTTAACTAAAAGTGGATGTTCAGATTATCTTGTCATAACCCCTTTGGTAGATGTCATTCAAGGTTTTAAGTTCAGTTAATCACCAGAATGTCTTCAAAGTTTCTATATGGGCAGTAAGTTCCTGATTGAGATTGTTTTTGTCCTATGTCAATTGTAAATTACCTACAGAGATTATTTGAGAGAATTCTGCTTGTGACAATTTGTTGGTGTTGAATCTACACCCCCACACCCCCATGGTTAGGAATCTAATAATGACTGATTTTCAGCACATTTTTGGTCTACTTGTATTCAGGAACAATTTTTCTGTTCATAAGATTAATTTGTTGCAGCACTTAAAACTTAATTCAGCTTCAAACTATGTACTACCTGTTGGTATTCCATAGAGATATGGGTGCAGTGCACCAATCTGTCTTCATAATGGGGAAAAACATCTTTATCTTGAACATTGTAATTCTACACTGCATTTGTGAGAACCACTGCAGAAAAGTCTCATACTATTTTTCTTAGTGTTTGTTAGTCTTGCATAATTGGCATGATTCTGTTTCCTGGTTTTGTGTATAGTCCTCACATGGTGTGTGCCTCTATGTTGTATTGTATAGGCTGTCTCGCTAGAAAGTCTAGTCATAAGAATTCTTTTAGCAGCAACTTACTAGACTCTGTGTGTGTGTGTGTGTGTGTGTGTGTGTGTGTGTGTGTGTGATTTTTAGATGGCTTTCTATTGAAAAAACTTGTTACTTCCACTAATCCATTACCCAGGATCTCCCTTAATTTCAGAAGTTCTCTAGCTAAAGACCTGTACAATGTTGGCAGTCTCATGGTCAATTTCACTGTAATCCTTAGACCTTTTCCAGTCATTGGTTACCTTGGTGATAACATCACCAACCTTTTTTGGAGACAGATTTTTGGCCAAGGCAAATATGGGCCAGTCTTGCCTGTGATACACTTCTAGTACATGGACTTTGTTCTCGTTGGGGGTTGAACTTGGGCAGCATGCTAAAGAAAGTTGCAGTGCAGCTTCTTTGAGCAGAAAACGGAAAGGCCTGTTCTTTTTTATTATCGTAAAGAAGGTACATGTGCATGCTATGGCTCTCCTGTGGAGGCCACAGATAACTGGAGTCCATTGTCCCTATACCACTATGTGGGTTACTGCTTTGTAATTGTTACCTAGATAAACTGCATTTCTGTGTTCATAAGTAGATAAATTTGAGATTAACTCTAATTTTACTGCTTTTATGAATAATTCTGTAAACAGTAGGGCCATGGGTATATGTTTTTAGATTTCTTTAATAGTAGATACCTATGAGTAGGTAGCAGAATTTAATTGTTTACAAACTCTTTCTGAAGTAGTGCTATTTTTACATTTCTGCTACCATCATATCAGGATTCCAGTTTTTCTTCAGTAGGACTTGGTGTATTGTCTTTGATATTGTAGTTCTTTGAGTGGGTGTATTGTGAAACCTCGTGGTTTGAATTTTTGTTTCTTGAATGACTAATGATTAGCATCTTGAGCTTGCTGCACCCTTGTAGCCCTTGGTCAAGTTTCTATTTGGGTTTTTAGCTCAGTTAAGGATTAGGATTTTTATTGAGCCGTAAATTTTCCTTCTGTATTTTGGACATATGTCTATTACTTTAGTTTTTTTTCCCAAGGTCGTCTTGGTGTATTTTGAAGAGCAAAAGTCATTACTGTTGCTAGCCGTGCTGTGTTTATGTCCCTCAAAATCCAAATGTTGCTGTCTCGAGTCTCGAGTATGTTGATATTAAGAATGAAGACTTGAGGATACTCTCAATGGGACTTCATGTCCTTTTCCTTTATTTTCTTTTTCCTTCTTTCCCTGTATGAGGGCATGCAGAACACATTGTCTTTGAGAAATGGGCTTTCATCAGACAGCAGATGTGCTAATTTTTTATTTGGGGGCTTGAACCTCCAGAAATAACCAAGATAAATTCTGTTTATAAGATACTCAGTCTCAGGTGTTTTTTGTTTTGTTTTTGTTTTTTTGTTTTTCCGAGTGCTGGGATTAAAGGCATGGCACGCTTGGGAGGCAGAAGCAGGCAGATTTCTGAGTTCAAGGCTAGCCTGGTCTACAGAGTGAGTTCCAGGACAGCCAGGGCTACACAGAGAAACCCTGTCTCAGGAAAAAAAAAAAAAGAATGCATTAATACTTACTTGATAAATAGTTGTGCTTGGTTTTTTTTTTTTTAATTTAAAACATTTATTTGTGGGGGAGACACGTGTGTGTCACAGAATAGTGTATAAGGCCATGAACTTATCATGAATTTAACTCAATACTTTGAGACTAGAATCCTATGATGCAGTCGTCACCCCCCCACACCCCACCCCACCCGGGAACAAGTCTACCATGTCAAGGGGACACTTCACATTCAAACCATAACAATTACCAAATTGCAAAATAGATCTTGAATAATGCAGTTTTTTTAAAAAAAAAAAAAGACCAAAAATCACTTAAATAGAAAATTTACAGTTACAGTACTAGAGTTGGACTTTGTTCTTTTATTCTGTACATTTGTAGCAGGGAGCATAGTGATAACAAGTGTGTGTATATCTGTCTTTTTTTTCCTCTGTGTGGTCCCACCCTTCCTAAACAATGCAATATAACATAATTTGGAGATGATTTTGAAAGAGGGGAGAGTGTATGGATTATATAGAATTCTGTGTTCTCTATAAAAAAAGGATTTAGACATCTTTGATTTTTGTATGAGGGAATCTTTTTCTTTTTTTCTTTTTCTTTTCCTTTTTTTCTCTCGAGTCAGTATTTCTCTGTGTAGCCCTGGCTGTCCTGGAACTCACTCTGTATATCAGGCTGGCCTCGAACTCAGAAATCCTCCTGCCTCTTGTATGAGAGAGTCTTGATCCAGATGTCACATATGTACTTATGAATGATACCTAAGAATAATTGCATCAAGCAGTGTATTTACAATAAATAATGTACAATCTATATATCATACAGATTGTGGAAAATAGCACATTTGTTTCTCTCCCTAACCTCTAAGAAGAAAGTGATGAAAGCTTTTCCCTGTTTCCTAGCTGTGTGTAAAAGCACTAAGCCATAAGTTGATAGGCTCACTAGCTGAAAGGACACTGCTTATTCCCCCAGAAACATTTTGTTACCTATTCCAATACTTAATTGTGGGTGGTCAGTCTCTATGGAGACAAAACCAATTCCAAATGGGTCTTGAGAGAGCTGTTAAATAAACTCATGTTAGGTGGGGGATGTGAATGTTTAAGGGGTGGTTGAGACAGAGACAGTATTGTGGGAGGATATTTATGGGTGGATGAGTATTCCTGTGTGTTGTGTATAGGTATGTATTCCCATGTGTGGTCAGGTATGTGGGAGATCAGAGGACAACCTGGAGTGGCTTTCTTCCTTAGGTACCATTTGTTTGAAAGACAGCCTCCACTGGCTTAGAACTTTGCCAGGTATGCCAGGGCACTAGTGGGCCAGTAAGCTTTCTCTTTTTTCCATCTTGTCATCGTTTGCCAGGTACATACCACCGTACCCAGCTTTTTATGTGGTTTGTATGAAATTTCAACTCCTGCTTGTGGGGCAGGTGCATTTACAGCACTTCCATTACAGTAGTTTCAAGAATGTTCTAAAAATATTTACTGATATACATGGATGTTTTGCTTGCACGCATATCTGTAAACCGTGTGTGTATGCCTGGTGCTTGAAGAGGCCAAGAGGTCTTAAGATCTCCTAGAGCTGTATTTTAGAGCATTGTGAGCAAACGTGTAGATGCTGAGAATCTGGAAAAGCATCCAGTGCACTTAACCACCGACCCCATTCCTTGAGCACTTTTGAATGAATGCCCTTCTGCCTCTTAACCTCTTGTGACTTTGCCATACTTTTCTAATACATTCTCAAGAGTGTTTTGTTTTGCCTAGGTAGGACACAGCAAGCAAATATAGATTCAGTGATCTTTTTCTGTTCATTTTGTATTGAGGGAAACGGTATGAGCTTCTGTATCAGAAGTCATTCTTGTTTGGCCTGCCACCTTGCTGGATTTTTCACCCCTATCCACTGAGTAGACATGTTCTTAGCTGCTTACTTTTTTGGTAGCTTTTCCTAACCCAACAGGGCAGGCACAGTTTTACTGTTTGAAAGGGTCTGAAGAAAGTTAAGTGTGGTTTCTCAGCAGTGAAGAATGTGAGAATGTGTGGTGTTTTAGGAAGGGTGCGAGAAACAGCAGGCTGTTTTCTGAGACTTGGTTCCCTACCAGGCTTTGCTACAGAAGTTCCTGGCTCCCTGTTAGTCTTCTGAGTGAGAGGTACTTACCAAAAAACTTCCAAGGATCTTCAAACCTTAAATCAGGACTCCTTATTTCTTTAAAAAGAAAAAGGAAGGAAGGAAGGAAGGGAGGGGAAAAAAACCCAACTGAAGAAATGCAGTGTTTAGTGCTGCATCCCACAGATCTGGAAGGGAAAGCATGATTGAGAATCACTCATGATCTAGTGGGGTTGCCCTACCAAGCCACCTTTTGGGGGTAGGGGAGACGGTAAAGAAATTGTGCTGGTTAATCATGGCTATTAAACATTACTTTCCCAGAAAGGGAAAATTTAGTGCCCACCTATAGTGTTAGTATAGGGGGCTCACAGTAGATGAGTGTGCATAATCCTTAAATGTCAGTGAAAATCAGGCTCTCTGCCTGTCGTTCTCATCCTTTGTATCTAGGCCCTGCATTCAGCTACCCCGTCTTGTTGAGCAGCTATGGATGATTAATCTTCCCTCCTACAGGGCTATGTTTCTTCCTCAGACAGCTATTTTCTTTGAATATTCTCTTGGATTGGTATCTATCAAAATGCTAAACTTCCACTGTATTTTTCTACTTAAATACCCTGATGTGCCTGTTTTCACTTGCCATTGTATTTACAGCATCTGCATGGTGGTTGAATAGCACTGAACATTGAATGAATGGATGAATCATGGAAAGAACAGGACAGAAATTCTACAAATGCATGTACAGAACCACATATGTGAGAGCCTTAATCAGGAGCTGTCTGGCTGTGTGGAGTCAGAGGTGGAAGTGGGAAGGAGGCTTGGCTACCATGTTTAGGGTTGGACTGGACACAAAAGGGGGACATAAGTCAAACCTGTGTGACTTCCCCCAACCGTGTTTTTCCTGCTTGTGGAAGAATGACATTAGATGAATATGACACTCGGGCATTTAGGCTTAGTTGAAAATCCTACTGTCTAAATGACAGATTAAATAGGAAACCTGGTGGAGAAGAAATAACCAATGTTTTTGAAAAGTGTTAATTTAGAACAGTTGTTAGCAAATAATCGCTAATACTTACTGCAGCCATTTTATTGACATGGTAGGATTGCTAAGCTTTTCCTCAGTTACTTGTTTTTAAGAGGGCAGAGATCATCTAAACCTTTGAAATTCTTTTTTTGTTGTTGTTTTTTGAGACAGGGTTTTTCTGTGTAGCCTGGCTGTCCTGGCACCCACTCTGTAAACCAGGCTGGCCTCGAACTCAGAAATCTGCCTGCCTCTGCCTCCCAAGTGCTGGGATTAAAGACGTGCGCCACCACCGTCCTGCTTAAACTTTTAAAATTCTAAATTGCTTGGCAGGTCACTTGTTTATTGTCTGGTGTTGCTGTTAATAGCAGATGAGTCTCAGGATTGTCTCTAGACTTTTGTAGTATGTTTCTACTTATCTGAGTACTACTTTTAAGAAAGTCAAGTAAGTGAACATTAAAGGAAGTTAGCTAATCTTAAGGATTTAGAGCAAGGCTACTATATCTAAAGATTAAAATGACTAAAATCAAGGGCTTTGACAAATTTGTTATGTGGGCATGGCATCACACTCCCCTTTAAAGCCAGTGTCCTGGAGGATGAGGCAGGTAGATTGTGAATTCAAGGCCAACCTGGAGTCCAGAGCAAGATTTTGCTGCACTCCACCCAAAAGGCAAGGCCTCCCAAAAAGGCCTTAGAGTATTGTGTTGTCGTATAATATGAAAGTGGACTGAATATTTTTTAGCAGAAAGGGAAAACCAAAACATGGATAATCTCACAGCAAGTAAAGCATTCTAGTAAACACGAGAGAAGATAGTTGAGTCTTTTGCTCATTAATTGTCTGTATTTCTAACTTGTGGGGAATTAAACACAGTGTTTTTGTTTGTTTGTTTGTTTGTTTTGAGTGCCTTGCAGGAAGCCTAAGCATGTTTTAGAGGGTAAGTTCCACAAAGCATTGTCTAAGCTGGGATCTCTGTAGCAGTGTTGCCTGGTCCTGCTGGTGCAGCATTAAGTGACCTGTGATTGAGAATTTTGAGGACAAGATTTAGTTATATGTCAATGGTACCTGTCCAAACCATAAAAATGGAAGTTTCTCTTGCAGCTCTCTGCTCTTCACCCTCTATGGAGACATGATATAGTTGGACATACTTGAACATCTACCACCACATCTAGTTCCTGTTATCTATTCCCCAAATTGACTAAAGATGGCTCCTTAAAAGATACACTTCTTCCATCACTTGCATCAAAGTGGCTTGTGTTCTTTAGGCAACCCAGAGCTAGCTACCCAGAGTGTTAACAAGCATGTAGAGAGATTAAATCTTTTCTTCCCTCAAGAATCTTAGTTGCTGTGCTGAAATCTCCCACCTTGTGTCAACCCTATCCCATTGTCTTTCCAGTAATGACTTTTATTATATGTTATTCACTTTGTGTAGGGGCTTGTGCCGTTGTTTATGTTTTGAGATCGGAGAAGAACAACTTGCAGAATCTATTTTTTCCTTACACCATGTAGACGCCAGGGATCAAACTCAGATCAGGCTTAGTTGCAAATACCTACTGAGCCATTTCTCCATCCTGGTTATGATTTTTAAATATTGAATCCTGCCCGCCTCAGGTTTTCCCTAAATGTCCTCAACCACAGAGCAAGAGACCTTGTAGGGAGCTTGGCGATCAGATTTCACAGTGAGCGCCTGCTTCTCCATTTGTGGCTGATATAGCTTGATCCTGTTATTTTTCCTGTGGGGGTATTCAGGGTCATTGATTGGCCCACCAGACTGATTTCAAGTGCCTGTAGTGATACTTTCACTTGAGAAAAGACATTTAATGGGGAGCTTTTATTGGGGGAAAGAATTCTACTGAGATTAATGGATCTATAATTTTAGAGACAGACACAATACTGTCTTAAGGCAAATTAAGTAAGGAAGACTGGAGTTTCCTTTAGAAAATATTTCACTGGCTTCTTGGAATTGTCCTAAGATGGAGACCTCACCTTCTTCATGAAGGCTTATGCTCCTTTTGACAGTTACCTTAGGGATTAAGCTTTTAAGTTGCCTGCAAGCAGAAACATTCAGACCTCCCTGCCTCTAATACACTGATTGAAACAGATTGGCTTTTTTTCTCTTTGATAGAATTGTGCCTTTGTTCTACATGGCTCTGCTGGGTATATAACAAATATTAACTTTGGAATGAATGGCAAACCTTTTCTCTGAAAAAGTAGTGATGCTACTTAGTTTTATTGCTGGGTTTTGTTTTTAAATTAAGATTTGCTTGTAGGGCAACTTTTGAAATGCAAACAATGGGAAAGTTTGGGGGTTGCCTTAGTAGGAGAGATTCTCTAGATTCTAGCAGACAAACCACAGCCTACAGCCTGTGTAGCATCAAAGAATTCAGGAGGGGCTTTTACATTTAGTGGCAGTTGTCTCCTAAGTCTTGATTTTTGTGTCATTACTATTTGAGAATTTGCCTGGTTCACTACAGAAAAGGCTTCCTGATCCCTGATCTAAAGTAAGTAATACTGACACATTTTAATTGAATTTGTGTAGAGACCATGAACTGGAGTTAGCTAGGTTACTAAGTCAAGTGTCATAGGACATTTTTGGTCAGTTACAGGGCAATTATTCAGTGGTGATCTCATGATATTATCAAGGAACTGAAACAGTCCTCTTTTCTTTTTTTGGTTTTTATTTTTTATTTTTTACATTTTTGGTTTTTTCGAGACAGGATTTCTCTGTATAGCTCTGGCTGTCCTGGAACTCACTCTGTAGACCAGGCTGGCCTGGAACTCAGAAATCTGCCTGCCTCTGCCTCCCAAGTGCTGGAATTAATGGTGTGCGCCACCACCGCCTGGCAATAATCCTCTTTTTACCTGGTAACATCCTAGCCACCACACTGGAAATACAAAGAACTGTGTATGGTAAAACTAGTGTAAGCAATCTGTTGTATTTCTGGTGATGTAAAAGTATGGTGTTTGCATCTGGATACAACATTCATTGATAATGACTGAGGTGTGTGTGTTGCTAGGTGGTCTCAGGCTAGTCTCAACCTCCTCATTCTCCTATCGCTATCTCTGAGGCATTGGTATTATGGGTTTGTGCCAACAGATCTTATTTGCTTTACCTATTTTTTATTGTTTTCATGTAAGCTTATACATATTCACTGTAAAGCAATGTACTGTGTTATGTCAACAGCAGCCGCACATGTCTGTTTAGTACACCTTGATTGTGTCATTTCTTTCTGCTGATAAAATTTAATACTGAGTTATTTTGTTCTTCATGGGCCTGTGAGGATTAGGCTATATATATATATATATATATATATATATATATATATATATATATATATATATATATAATATGGCCACCACTGTTCAGTGTAAGTTTGTAGTAGTACCCAGATCATTCAGGTTTGTGTAAATGAAGTGTAATACTCATATAGCAGTGAATTGCTGAACACATTTCTTAGGACATAGAGATATGATTATTTGGATTCACGTCTGGGTTTTCTCAGATATACCATTATTCTCTCTAGAGTAGATTTAATCATAATCTATAAGTTAGGTATTCTCTCTCCACAGCATCTATCACACAGCTATTGTACATCTGGGAGATGATAAATGTGTTTTTGTATATTAGTTGTGTGTCTGTATTGTTCTATTAATTAATGTATTGCCCCCCAGATCAGTAATTGCAAGATAAGTACTTTTTTTGGTAAGGGATCTGGGAGTGGCTTATTCCTGATGAAGCTCTAACAGTGTCATTTGAAGGCTTGGTAGGGGCTGGACAAAGTATTCTGCTGAAGACCTTGGGCACTTGATGGCTGTTAGGTACAGATCTCAGTTGCTCACCATGAAAGTCTGTCCATAAGGTTTTTTTGTAGTATGGCTGCATCATCTTACACACAGTCTTAGTCATCCTGTTCTTGATTGTTTTATGAAAATGGGTGATTGCTGGACCCAGCCTGAACAACATGGGATCCACAAATCACACCTTCTGTTTAGTTCTTGTCTTAGTTAATAGCTGTTATACTATATGTTTAGGTTTCCAGGAGAGACCTCTCTCAGCCAAGTTAAGAATAGCAGATTTGATTTGTGATACAGCATTCCTCTTTCTCTCTGCTTGCTTAACATAGCTCAGTGAATAGAGGTGTTCTAAGGATGGGGAAATCTCTGTAGATTCTGTTTTTCTCTAGTAATTCATGTGTTTACCTCCCGTTTCCACATGAGTGGGTCCAGCACAGAGAAGCAACTGCATCACATTTGGAAGAGTATTTGACTGAGGTGTTTGTTTAGTAACAGCCTCTTTGATAGTTGATAAACTTCATAACTTCAGGCACACTCCTGGAGTCTTAGGCTCAGCAGTAACAATGTTACCTGTTTTAAATCAGTTGGGGGCTAACAAAGTCGAGTTAAATTTAATATCTTCTTATCTTTAAGGGCTATGTTCAAACCCCCTCCACCCCCTAAAAGAAAAAAAAAAAAGCACCCACACGGTAACAAACTCCCATTTCATTGTAAATATACATAGTTAGGATGAAGTTTAATTTTTAAGTTAGGCATAATACAAATCAAAACAGTATGTCATAGTAAAAGTTACTTGAAAACTTGTGAAACGGTTATTTCTGAAGCTTCCTATTAATATTTTGGATTGTAGCTAACTAACACATTGGAAAACAAAACTAAGGCTAAAGGAGACTACAACATAGTATTTTGGGTTTTTTGTTTGCTTGCTTGGTTCTGTTTTTGAGACAGGCTCCCGCTATGTATATCATTGGTTAACTTAGAACTCAAAGTTCATATGCCTTTCCCAAGTGTTGGACAAGTTCTCTTACAATGAGCCAGGCTGGGGGACTTCATATTCTCTTGCCACAGCCGCACAAGCACTTTGATTTCAGTTGTGCACCATCACATCTGGCCTGGACAATATTTTAACTTCAGATTTATTTTTAGGGGCAACTATTTTAGGATAGAAGTAAATCGAATTGTACTTAGTCTGTCCTTTTGAGGTAAGCTTGTTTCCTGTGTTTGACTGGTGAACTTGTGCCTCATGTTAAAATCATCAGCATCTCAGTCAGAGAATTAGAAGTGTTAATAGAAATAGGAGAGTGAGTCATGGTGTAGAAAACTGTATTTGAAACATCAAGGGTAGACTTTTAGCCCTAGAAATGTGTCATCTGAGTGTTGGGGGAGGCGGGGAAGGGCAGACAGACTTCTTTACCAAGTGACAGTGACTTTAAAACCACTGATAGGAAAGCATATCACTGTGCCCAGCCACTCTAGCAAGCAATTTCTTACTTCATTACTCCTTATTGATGCTATATGATAATACCCTGGTAGTTACTGCCGGGCGGTGGTGGCACACGCCTTTAATCCCATCACTTGGGAGGCAGAGGCAGACAGATTTCTGAGTTCGAGGCCAGCCTGGTCTACAGAGTGAGTTCCAGGACAGCCAGGGCTACACAGAAAAATCTGTCTCGAAAAACCAAAAACCAAACCAAAACAAAACTAGACAAGATATTTGGAACTTTTATTATCCTACGTTTAAAAACAACAACAAACAAAAACCAAAAAAAAAACCAAAACTCAGTATATCTTAGAAGTCCATCCAACAGCCATTGAGGCTGACACAGATTTCATCGCTCAGTTTGCAGGTCATGTAAGGATCATGGAGGTGACTTTAGCTTTAAAATTTGTTCTAACAGATCCAAGACCCTGGATTTATCTAATTTGTAAAAATCACCTGTCCACCAAAATAACTGCCATTCTGGCCAATAACAACTTTAATTGCTGATTCAACTCTCAAATTGTAAAAATTTCTATCCTGATGATCAGAGGGTACCAGGAATCTGAGATATCATACATTTCCCAACTTTTGCCTTATTTTTACATTATTTTTGGTTTCTTCTTCCAAACTGAGACACAAGTATTTCAGTTAATGGGTTTGAATCTTTTCCTGAGACTTAACCCTTCTTCTGCATGCTACCCACAACAATCTTGCTCCCCCTGGATACCCCCACATGCCCCCACTTGTTGGTCAGTAGTCTTCTCCACTGACAGTGCAGTATTTGCTTGTATTTTCCTAGCCCCTGGCCTTTATGGAAGTCTTGTCTCCCTGCTACCTTGCTGCCCATATTAGGAAGGAAAGGGGTTTCTGGGGCTGGATGCGGATTTGTGGTCTAGACTATGATTGAGGTCTTGATTCCTCTTCATAAGGAAAACCTTGGGGCAACTCCTTGTTTTTCTCTACAAGGGAAGTAGGTGGGAAGATGCCAGCTCCCTTCTCCCTCATAATCTTCATCAGAATCTGGGGCTGGTTGCACAGAAACCCACTGGCTTTATGCCTGTCTTTATACCATTTTTCCCTTCTATTTCCTTCTGTTTGTCTACCTCCCACATCAGTTTCTCATAATCAGTAGAAAACATAGGCTCATTCATCAGCTAAGGGGATCAGAATTTACCTTGTACAAAAGGCACTGAGAACAGGCTCCTTCCTTCTGTTATATATGTTATACGAAGTTGTGTGTCTACAACCTGTTGGTCTCTTAGCATCCACTCATCCCCTCGATTTAGGCAAGGCCTTTTTTGTTTTGTTGTGTGTGTGTGTGTGTGTGTGTGTGTGTGTGTGTGTGTGCGTGTGCGTGCGCACACGCGCACTCTGTCCATTGGCCATTTGCTTGAGTGAGAGCTGAGGCTGCAAAAGCTTAAGGTTTTTGAACCAGTCTTCAGTTTTGAAGTCACTGGTCTTCACTCTCATGTCATCATAAAGGAACATCCATTTGGAAGTTTTTGAAACAAGAGTCTCACTAGGTAACGCAAGTATAGATAACCGAGGTTAGTCTTGAACTCATCGCCCTCAGCTTCCAGAATGCTCAGAGCATATCACCAGGCCCTACTATCTTGGCACCTTTTGGTGGTATCTCTTGACTAGGAAAAGAGAAAACCAAACTGTTCTTTAGGTCAATACTTTCCCTGCTTCCTTCTCCCCCAGTTATTTTGGTGGAAATAAAAAGCAATGTGATAGAATTTTGATATTGATTAGGAAAACAAGTAAAGCAAGAAGGTTCTGCGGTCAAATATTGGTTGCAACCAAAGCTGTGGGAATCTAAAAGTAGTTCAGAGGGCAGACTAGAGTTTGGCTCCCTGCATCCACATCTGGTGGATTCCAACTGTCTATAACTCCCACTCCTGGGGATCTCATGTCTCTCTTCTGGCCTCTGCAAGGATCTACATTCACACACATGCACACTTCCCTAAACCTGATTTATTCACTTTGATAACATTATCACAACATTCTTCAAAACACATGCGCTTTAAAGTTTTTCATCTCTCTCAAACATTACTAGGAATGGCTAGTAGATCGATCGGGTTATAATTTACCAACCTTAAGCTAAGCCTCAGAAAATTTGTAAATTGTGTTTATTTATTAGAATTCCATTCAAATAACCTCCCCTAAAGATAATTTCACAATACCAACTTGATTCATTTTTACTTCTGCATGAAGCTTTGTTTATGCTTTGAGGTGCTTGTCCTTATGTGCATCGTTGGAATTCCAGACAGGATCTAGTAATTGACTTAGAGACTAGAAGGTTAGGCTTCCCATCCAGTCAAGTTATTACAGTTTGTGTGTTGCAACTTATTTTCCAAAGTCTTTGAGAGAGTTGGCTCAATTTCACCAAAACTTTATTATTTTTTTTCACCAAAACTTTATTAATGGTTGGGGTGGTGGTGGTATTGTCATTCGATAGGAGCTGGGGGAGGTGAGTTCTTCTGTAAAAAAGAAAATTTGGTTGAAGCTGAGAATAGTGGCACACACTTTTAATTCCAGCATTCGTGAGGCAGAGACAGGCAGATCTCTGAGTAGTTTGAGGCTAACCTCATTATAGAAAGAAAAGCACTTGTGGGGTGTGTGTGTAATCTTTTATCAGAAAGCTTACTTTGCATTTTGAACATCATCATTAAGACCCACTCAGAGCTCACTGATCTCTTGTAACCTGCCCACTCTGTTTTCATGATCCTTCAGAATAAAACCCCTTAGTGCCTAAAAAGCTAGGGACTTCAATTTGTTGGGTGGACAATGCTTATTTACAAGTCAAGATTTTAATGATTAGTCTTAATACCCCCACCCATATTCCTGCCAATCAAAATATATCCCCAGCTATTTGAAGGTAAGGGTTTTATGTTGTGGCTTCCACAAGTTAAGACTTCGTATTTGTAGAGGAAAAAGACTGAGCGGGCATACATCATCTTTAATTTTTTGGTTTTGTAAATTTAGAGCATTGGACACATGTTGAAGTAAGATAAATAATAGTTAATTTTTAAAAATGTTAATTGCTGAAAGAACTGACAAAGTAACTTTAATTTGATTTGATTCCCCAGGGCGAAAGGGAAGGGAGGTGGCTGAACAATGACACTCACAGCTGTGATCTGCTTCTGAAAGAACTATACTCAAATCCTATTGTTGTTTAAAGATAGTTCAATACACTGTCTTCAAGAAAGAGGGCTGAATGCCTGTGCATATGACTTAAATTAACAGCAATGATCATGTCAGCTGCTAGTATAACAGGTGATACACTTTAGGGCAGGGTCATTTTCTGTCCTTTGCAGACAGTGCTGGGCTCCACTGAGCAGGGCAGCTATGCAGACTCCTTACGGATCATCCTGAAATAGTCAAAAGGGATACGTTATTTCCCATGTAAAATTTCATGTTTTGTTTTGTTGGGAGAATATGTCTCCCAATAGGTTTGTATTCTTACCTAGCTAGCTAGCTAGCCTGGCTCTTACCATATAGAGCAGACCGTAATGCTTTATACCTGTGGCAGTCTTACTTGAGCTTCCTCAGTGGTAGAATGACAGGTGTACAGTAAATGTTATGGCAGTCAAGGCTTGTTTTTTGCATAATTGGAATGTCTTTTCTATGACGTCAACCTTCTTAGACATTTGTCTGGAACTTGGAGGAAAATAGTTGGTATTATTAAACCAAAGTTTTAAAACTTAATCCTTTATGAATTAATAAACATGGGGTAGTTCTTTGCTTCCTTTATTCGTTTCGGCACTGTATTCTCAGCTCTGTTGGAACAGTAATACAGGACAAGTATGTTTTCCTTTTTAACAGCTAGAGAAACTGAGACTGAGGGACTGTTGTTTCTTGTTATAATTCATGTGTAAACTGATAGGCTAGGGTTACACTTTGGTTTTCCTAGTGACTATTATTGTTCCTACTAGAATGCTTACAGCCAAAGCTGATGGGTGGCCTTCTGTAATCCTAGCATGCCAGCAGAAGAGGTAGAATTGTGAGATGCTGTCTCCAGAAAAAGAAAGAACCACATCAAGCAGATAGCTGTCCTTTTTTGTGTCTTATTGTCAAGTCTTGAATCCGTTAAGTTCATTGAACCTATTTGGATTTTGTCTGTCATCTGAAATGCTCTTGTCATCTTGTCTTGTCAGCTGTCACCAGTTTTGCAAAGCCTCTGTATAAAATACAAACTTCTTCATTGTAGACAGCTTCCTAATTTTCAAAAGTTGGTTGATTGTCTTTTCCCTGGCTGTCTTGGCCTCAAATGCAATAGAGATCCCTGCCTGCCTCTGCCTCCCAAGTGCTGGGATTAAAAGTGTGCTCACCATGACTAGCAAGTGGTTTTTTTTGTTTGTTTGTTTTGTTTTTTTAAATAAAGAAGCTTTACTCTGCTCTCTGAATACCTCTATTTCAGTTAAATTCTCTAGGCCTGCAGTTCAGTAGGCTTCTGGTTTACTTTTAACTTACAAAAAGCCTGATTTAGCATGCATGCCTGTAATCTCAGTCCTAGGAAGCAGAGAAAAGAAAATCCATGGGGAGTGCTGACCAACCAGTACAGCCAAGTCAGTAAGATAGCCTGCCTGTGTCAGAAGATAAAGTGGAGAGCAATAGGTGACATTGCACATGACCTGCCTCTACATACACATGCACACGAGTGTGTCTCCATCTGTTTGTGCGTGATGTAATTGAAACAAAAAATAGAAAAGTAGCATTGCAGATGCTCATCATTCAGCTTTAAATTGTTAAATTGGTAATCATTTTGATCTTCACAAGTGCCATGCTGTTCCTGTGGAACTGTAGTGCTCAGAAACACAGTAGCTATCAGAGGATTGCATGTTAAAGCCAGTTTGAAGCGGCCTATGAAGACAAGATTAGGGGTTTGGGGCTGGTCCAGACTACATGAGGCCATGTCTCTGAAGCTAAACCTTACTTGGAAAACAAACACTACCATACATCCACGTGAGTATGGCTCACATGAAAAATATGCTAGTGCCCAGTGTTGGGGATGGAGAACTATCACAGTGTTCAGGCTGTGCTGGAGAGTGTGTGAAATGGCACAATCATGTTGAAAAAAAAATTGGCAACTTCTCAAAAAACTGGATGTAGACTTGCTGTACATCTAGCTAGGAGAAATGAAAACATATGTCCACAAAGATTTGTACTTGGTGCTCATTTCAGCTTTCTTTTAGTTGATACACAGGAAAAGGCATAAATGTCTATCAAAGCAGATTGGGTAAACAACAGGCACACAACCTGGATGGAGATCAGAAACCAAGCTCAGTGCAAATAGATAATGTACTTGAAAAGTCTATGCTGTGTCATTCGTGTACATCAAACTGGAGGATGGGCGGATTTCCATCCGTACACTAGATCTATGGTCTCCTGGAGCTGGGAGAGAACTGTGGGAGAGAGGCACAGAAGATAGGAGATGGGCTTGGGGATTTAGCTCAGAGGGAGAGCTGGGCTCAGTTCCCAGCTCCAGGGCCTGGGGGTAGTCGGAGGAGAACAAAATAACAGATGATAGAAGAAGGTAATCACTCTGCTGTGTACCTGTGATAACCTCTTAGACTGTACCTTTGAGATGTAAAGGGCTAGTTGGCATGATCAGGCACAGCTATACACCTAGGGACTAGCAGTAGGAGCCTAATATAAGAGCTCACGGCCATCCTAAGCAACGTAGATGCCTTTCTCTTAAAACTGAGAATAGTGACCAAGTCAAGCAAGCTGCAGTACCCACTGTCTTTTGCTTCCTTTACTGCTTTTGAGTGAATGATAGCTGCTTAGGAATTAATAGTTTTGAAGTTATTGCTAACCTTTATCCCTGAGCTTCCTTTCCGCAAAAGGCTGCTTGCTTTTCTAGGCACACGAACTAAGTCTTAGCTTTTGAGCTCTTATTCCTGAGGGAAAAGCTTCAGTTTCTGAGAAGTGCCCCTCTCTTTTTATTCACTGGATTCTAGGAGGCATTTAATATTTATAGAGCAGTTCATATAAGTAAGATCTATCCTTAGTTCTTTTGACATTTCTACCTTTGGCTACATACTGTTTGATGATCAAGTATGGCTTTGGAACACAGTATTCTTGGATATTAGAGGCATTTGGTCAGTGCTATAGATCATCAGTGTCTGTGATGAGATATTTGGGCTCCTTGTTATACAAGCATCAGTCTCTTTCTGGTCGTGCTTATGCTACCAGAGTGGAAGGCTCATTTATCACTTTGTGCCCCAGGTTAACTAGGATAGTCTTGCTTCTCTAGATAATGTACTGCTTAAAAATATTAGCTGATCTGATGACCATTTGGTATTTATTAACTTTAGACTTTGGAACACACTCAGAAGGACACAAGACAAAAGAAGAGTTACAAGGAAGAAGTTTGTAATAATAACGAGATTTTTAAAAACAAAATAGGGGCTGGAGAGATGGCTCAGCAATTAAGAGCATTGACTGTTCTTCCAGAGGGCCTGAGTTCAATTTCCCAGCAACCACATGGTGGTTCACAACCATCTGTAATGGGATTCAATGCCCTCTTCTGTTATGTGTCTGAAGACCGCTACATTGTACTCATATACATAAAATAAATCTAAAACAAAAATATATCCCATGTGATAAGATTAACAGATTCATGCTAATAGAAAGATCACAAATACTAAGTTAACTGGGTCTTTGAAGCAATTCAAGAGGAATCCATATGTGGATACTCAGTCAGTGACTGAAAGTTTGAGGAGAAATATATAAGTCCAGAATTTCTCTACTGATGAAGCAGCAAGTGCTCTTAACCACTGAGCCCTCTTTCTAGCCCCTACCCAGGGGTGTTTCTAGAAAGCAACTGCTTACAATTTTCCTGGTCATAAAAGACTAGAAGCTACCACAGGCAGGCAAAAGAGTAAGTAAAAACAGTAAAATGGGATGTGAAGGCTTCGTTTGAACCCCCAAACAGAAAAAAGCTTGAGCACGGGGAACAGAGAGGTTTGGGGGTATGGTTTGGTGAACAGTATCATTTAGACGTTATAGTTTCTTAATTTAGGTCACTGTCCCCAGTCTATACAAGACGATAACATTAAGTGAAGGATTATATGGGAACCACAGTGTCATTGCAACTTTTCTGTAAGTCAGACTAATAGCCTTTGAAAATTGGTGAGTTATTTTAGCAGTTTTTGCAAAAAGTTTGCAGGCAGTTATTTGAGGGTGGGGGAGTTCTTTGCATACACACTTTCTAGTCATTTGTAGAGTATGGAGACTCCAAAGCCTGTTAGACACAAGAATGAAAGTGGATACTTTGAGGAAGGCACTGGATTTGAAGTAAATATTGAGTTGAAATATATCTAGGTGATTACAGCCATGGATGCAATATAAGATCATTCCAGTTTATCCAAATATCCCTTTATACAAGTGAAGGATTTAGCTAATACCGTGCAATTGGAGATCTTGCTGGTCGTGTAGGAATCCCACTTGAAACCAAAGTACTTGTGATGGTGTGATTTCTCTAAGCAGACTTGCTCATGCTTTGGGATAGGCTTTGTTGTTGTTGTTTTTATCTGTAGATCTTTTTTACTTTGCCAGAGAAACAGAAAATCAACATTTCTGAAGGGCTTCAGCTTCCTACAGATTTTGCCCCTTAGCCATAGTACTTAAAAAGTATGACATAGACTGGTCCTGTGAGCAAAAGTAGAAATGTGCTTGAGAAGTTGGTATATTTGAGGTGGGTGGGAAGGTGGGGGATTAGAGCTTGTACTTCATCCAGTACAAAACTGGATTAGAAACACTTGAGGATGCTGCTGGGATTCCTGTAAACTTTTTGCTTCCCTTTAAACATGGTGTGTAGTTCTTTGCTGCTTTCCCTTCACTTGCTTCTATACATTTTCCTTCTCAAACTGGTATGTTGAAAGCTCAATATGGCACACAGACTATCTTCAGGGAAGCACTTTTCATTGAGAACCAACAGTGTCTCACACTTTCTGCTAGGGGATAGCACTAGAGAAGGTAAGTTGTATATATACAAAGGTCCCAGAAGAGGTATGTTCTGAGACCCAAACAGTTTAGTATTATAATGCAGAGATAAGCTGCTGCTAATGTAGCATTTATTGCCCCACTTTTAAGGGATACATTCTTGTAGTAAACACTGAGTTCCTTCAAAGCAGATTTGGGGGTGTAATGCAAAATTAAAAAGGTAGCTGTACTGCCTTATAGTTATTCACAATCTAGTAGAGAAAAGGTAAAGTAATAAATTATAAGTTAAGCAGCAGGTATACAGCAGAGTGAATTGAAGCCTCCTAAAACCTAGGCTCAGATTACTTGTCCAGAGAGACAAGGAAACAAGTGTCTTTGAACTTGGGTGTAAGTAAAGCTTGAAGGTATCTCAGAAACTAAGGGATGGATAGAAGGTAAGCAAACAGATGGTGGAAGATAGCATCCGAAAATACAAAGTCCAGTGTAGTTTGGGCTTGTATGGATGGACAGTGTGGAGAGAGTTTTAGCAAAGTTGTGAAAGTATTAAGTCCAGGAGTTAAGATTCCCTTCTGTAAGCATCCAAGTGTACCAGAGGTTTTAAGAAGGGTGTGTTAATTACCAGTAATTTAGAAACCATTGTAGCATGAGCATTAAATCATAAATTACCTTCATATAGCTGTTATTTGCTTGTTTGGGGGTAATTTTAAGGGTTAGGTTTGAGGGAAACATTTCAGAAGATAGATATTAATCTAATTTAGCACTTTTTAATTTAAACTAACCATCACCTGCAGAAGATAGTTGGATGAATACTAGACCCTAAATTGCCTAATAGCTTTTATATTTGTTTAGAGAATTACAGATCCATTGTGTTTTATAAGTATTTATTTTAGTGAAATGAACTATAATTTCAAAATGGTTACATAGATTTTTAAATAGGGTCTTTGACAGCTATGAAGTAATTTGCACAGCAGATTGGATTGCTTTAATGTCTTGTTTCTTGGAGGGAGACTTGATTTATCAAGGTTATTTGCATCTGAAACTGTATTTGCCTAGAGAGTTGTTGTCCTTGTGGTTTATAAGGTAGTTTTGCATGCTTTTTGGAAGAAAAAGATTTGGTTCACATCCAAATCTGTAACATGTTATAGCTGACTGTAAAAACAGGCTAAATAAGCTGCTGACAGTGCAAAGCTGCAAACCTGCCTGCACCTCAAGAGCAGGCACTTCACTTAGATGTGTTTATTAAATATTGAATGCTAGTGTCTAAGCTAAAGAAACTTCAGTGATCACTTACTATCTGTCAATGTTTTCATCATCAAGGGCACATGAGTCAAGCCAGATGATGTAACTTAACCCAGAATCACAGAGTATACTGAGCCAAGGCTTTGATGCTGCTGTAGGCCTTCCTCCCTTCTGTTAGGTTGGGCAGATGGGAGCCTGTCTTGTCAATTTAGGCTATTGTTAGGGTACTTGGGCTAGCATACTCAAGGGCAGAATCCTGACACCATTCACACCAGAATGAAATGCCAAAGAAACCCATTGATCTTCAGAGAAAGGCCTGGCTAGTAGATTGGCGCAGTGGATAAGGACACTTTGCTACCAAACCTAACAACTTGAAGTCAATTCCCAAAACCCACATGGTGGGAGGAGAGAACCAATTTCCTCAAGTTGTCCAGACAACTACCATATATGTACGATACATGCTACAAACCACACACACAGACACACACCATTTAATGTATTTTGTCCAGGGACTTTTGAAGATGTGGTGTGGGAGACCTAGAGAGTATACTTATGGGACATTTGCTAAAATCATTGGTGTGGCTACAGTTTTTCCTGGTACTACAGGTACCACAAGGAAGAGACAAATGGAAAGAAGCTATTGTTTCATATGGCTGAAGTATTTCAATCACTGTTGAAAAGTTGTGCTAGTGTTTAGTAAGTTTGGAGTCTTTGTTCTTAGACTGGTAATTATTACTTTGCATGTTTCCTTTTTGAAGTTTGAGTTCATCTGAATGATTCTGCAGGTTGCCTTTTTGGCAGTGGGACTTGCCTGTGGCACACCATGCTTACATGTAAAATACTTGGCCAGAGCAGCCCCGTGCTCTTCAAGGAGCTTTTGTTTGTCTTGGTTTTGTCAATAGAAAAATTTCATATCAGAATTTATTTTTGATGTGGTTTTGTTTGTTGTTTGAGACAGGGTTTCCCTGTGTAGCCCTGACTTCCTTGGTACTCACTCTATAGACCAGGCTATCCCTGAACTTAAAGATCTGCTTGCTTCTGCCTCCTGAGCGCTGAGATCGCCCAGCTTGGATCAGAATTTAGAGTTTGAAGAAATGTCTATAGCACCAGATAGAATAACACACAGCTTGTCATGGTATGATGCCACATACCATGCAGCCTTTGGAAATAAAGCTGTGAAAAGACAGCTTACTTTAGAGTTACAGAGGCACAAGTCCTTCTAGACTCTCTGAGGTCTTGGTCCCCAGGAACCCATGGATCAATCAGTTGGCTAGGACCTTGGGCTGTGGTTGTCAGGCTGGTTTATAAATTGTTTCCCAGAGTTTGAAACTTGTAGCATTCCTAAAATTTTAATTCTTTGGTTATAGAAAAGTTACAGTTCTACTCTCTGGTATTCAAATACTGTGTTTAGGGCCTAGAATACATTTCTGTATTGTTCAGAATGACAGCTTTGAATTGACCATTCATCTACTGTTTATTAATTAGCCAAGGGAATTTGTGTGGGAGCTCATAGTGGCTGACTTACCTGTACCTGATGAGTATGTAATAATATGTATGTAATAGAGATGAAGTCTTGCAGCCTCCCTTGAAGCCACTGGATGCCTGCAAACCCCAGATCCTCAAGCGAAGTTCATGAGAGGCTCTTTGGTGCTGCTGTTGATGGATAGCCCAATGAAGCTGGGTGTGTCTTTATTTTCCAGGGCAGGCTGGGTACTAGTTTCTTTGCAGGTACATTTTCTGTTGACTCCTAGTATTTGAGCACACATTGGTAGCTGTGATAATAGTGCTTTCGCCATATGCATTTTCAGTAGCAATTATTTATTTTGCTGCATATGTATATATGTTATGACTAGAGCTAAATGAGCTTTTCTTATTTTATTATGGCTATAGCCAGATTAACTTAAATATGACTCTACTCTGCTCTAAAGTAATTTATTGAGGCTCTGTAACAGAACCTGAGGAGCCCAAAAGCTGACTCAACTCCAGTCTGTACTCTGGGTTTTTGGACAGGGTTGTCTTTATATAGTCCTGGCTGTCCTTGGAACTTGTAGTCTCATATTCACTGAGATCCTTCTGCCTCTGCTTCCCTAGCACTGAGACACCCAGTTGTACTCTTACACTACACAGCCTGTATTACCTGTATGACAACAGGAGAAAGAAAGGGGCTTTATGTATGGTTTGGTTGTGTTTCTTGGCTTTGTGAGACAGGGTTTCTCTATGTAGCCTCGACTGTTCTGGAACTCACTCTGTAGACCAGGCTGACTTCACTCAGAGATCTGCCTGCCTCTGCCTCCCAAGTGCTGGGATTAAAGGTCACTCTTTCTTGAGTTAATTTAGTAGTGGGAGACAGATTTAACAGAGCTCGGTGGCTTTCTTGAGTCTGGTGTATACTGGTGGGAAAGAATAGCCTAGAATGGGAAAGGGGGAAAGCAGAGAAAATAATGATACCCTACAATTTATGGCCAAATATGGTGAAAGTTTTAAACTATCCTGCGTGAAGGTAGTTTTAATATGGTTTTAATATGAAGTCAGATAGATTTCTTGGTATTCAAGATAAGATGGGTCAGGGATCAGGATTAAATCAACAGAGAAGTTGTACTGAGTAAGAGCCAGGGCCATTCATGTGTGGTGTGTGCTGCTGCAGGGGTGGACAGCTAGCTTATCACATTGCCTCAGGTAAATGAAAGAATCACTCTGAAATGTTTTCACTGTTCACAACTTAGAATTTAAATTCTTTTTTTCGGGGGTAGGGAGGGAGGTTCTCGAGACAGTGTTTCTCTGTGTAGCCCTGTCTGTCCTAGAACTCACTCTGTAGATCAGGCTGGCCTCGAACTCAGAGATCCACCTGCCTCTAGAATTTAAATTCTTTTACAGAGACTAGTAACAAAGATCAGTTATTTAGTTCAGTATAACTAGGCACTTTGCAAAGAAAAATATTTATATAAATATTATATATAATATAGTTATAAACAAAAGTTGTATTCATATACGTATATAAATAAAATATATTTGAGTGAAATATTTTCTAATAATTGTGTCCTATTTATAAAAGCATATTTGGTCTGTCCTGATGTTGGATATATCACCTTTCCCATCTGCTGTTAAACCTTTTTGTCTACAGGAAAATTAGCCGCTTTGTTGTCTGGGCATTTACATGTTTTTGGAATCGGGGGTGGAGGGGGTACATTAGTGCTTTCCATAGGGATACCTTAATATGAGATAACATTCTGGGTTTTCACTTTCCCTAGATCATGAAATTGTTCCTTAACACCAGAAATGCTGGGGCAGGGGTGGGGAGGTATAGCAAGTTTGTAGCAAGTATTTCAACTATTGAAAGTAATCATCACTGGAGGGTTTGAGTGGGATAGAGAGAAAGTGGTGGTAACTGTCTTATAAGGTAACTGTCAATTAGACATTTAAAACACAGCAGTTCTAATTTTCAGATTTTTCACTATTTTCAAATAACAGTGCTTTTAGAAGCCAGGTCAGTTTTCATAGTTAATGATCGAATGCGATGCTACCTAGTCTTCGTTCCTTTGGCTTGTGTAAAACAGCACATCATTGCCTGCCCACACACTGTGGATGAATGGGCCATCATTTAATCTCTGTATATATGGATTTTTGTCCTGTCCATAATGAAGCTTGTTTCCTATGCTGAAGAATTAGAACATATTTGCTGATGTGTTTGTTTATTCGTTGCCCAACATTGGCTTAAGTATTTAGACATCTTACCTGTTGGCTGAAGCATGTTCAGCAAGCTGGCCTTGTTTGGAGTCATGTATCCTGGAGAAGCCAGGGAGCTACTGTAGGGAGGACCTGGAGGTTGTGCTGTTAGGTGCAGTACCTGGCCTTCACAGGTTGTTTGAAGGTTTAGGAGCTCCCTTTTTCTGTCTCTGTTCATCTCCTGTAAGGCTACATTATTGCACATAACTGGCACCGAAAGAGATACCATTTCTGATCTCCATCATACTAACATCTGTTATTCTGTACACAACCCTATCCTCACTCAGGCTCTTAATAACTGTCATTATTGACAGCCTGCAGTTGCTTTGCTACAGCCTTGATTTGTAGGAATGGTTTAGGTGTACACAACACCCTCCCTTTGCCTTTACCTGCAGTAGTTATTTATATGCCTTTTACTTAGCATTGAGGTGTAGAGTGTAGCCTGGTAAAGGACACCACAAAATTGAAGTTCCAGCACGAGGCCACCTGGGTGCCTTTGGTTCTGTCTCTATTTGGGGTGCTCTTTACTTGGCCTTGTGTTCAGTTTGTTTCCAATGGGCTTAATTGAAAGGACCCTCAAATCAAGATGCTTTCCCATACAGAACAAGGCCTCAAATTCATTAGGTTTAACAGCAGTGCTAGGGATCAAACTCAGGTCTTTGTGTATGCAGGGAAAGCATACCTAACCCCCCACCACTGAAATTTCCTTTTGACACCTGAGTGTCAAAGTTTCAAATAGGTTAAAGTCTAGGGCAGCTTGTTGCAGGCCTGTTTTATACTGCCTAATAACAATTCCTGAAAACTGCGGTTTTTGTTCCTTTTTCCTATGAAGTATGCTTCCATATTGTCTCTGTATTTGTAGCTATATTTCTCTTTGAAGGAATATGTTAGGTAGGACTGCTTTGTTGTTAAAACTGACAGCAGACCTTTGGAGGCAAGGGTTTAATCTCATCTATAGCAGTATGATTCTCAATCTGTGCCTCATGACCCCCTGGGGGGTGTCCAACAAACCCTATCTCAGATTGCATATCAATTTTTACATTACGATTCATAACAGTAGCAAAAATAATTTTATGTTGAGGTTCATTTCATCAGGAGGAGAACTGTCACAGCGTTAGGAAGGTTTAGAGAGATTTTGTGATTTTTGTCTTTTCTTAGAGAACTATACTCGATAATTGGTCTCATGATCCAGGTTTGTGTTGCTGATAGCAGACATTCTTTGAGATAACTGGAATTATAAGCATCTGTCCCCTTTTACCTGTATCCCTTGTCTTCTACACCATGTCTTTTCAAGGAGCGCTCCAGTAGCTTGCTTGCCTGGCTGTGCTGTTCCAGGTTCCTCTTATCAGTGGTCAGTAATAGTAA
>JADRCD010220742.1:18496-34476 GCA_019843815.1 Montemys delectorum | reverse complement strand
TTTGGGAGTACATCACTTTCCTGTTATATGGCTACAGGGGAGGGGCTGTTGTGTGTAGAAATATTGGCTAGCATTCCTTCCCCCGAGTTTGGGTCTGTGAATGGTCCTGCATTGTGAAGTGTTTGGCACGACTTAGAAGCTATGCACAATAGCAATGACAGAGCCCGTGTCAGCTGGGGATTGGTGCAGACATAACTGCTACAGAACAGTCAATGTACCGCTTGTCTGAGGGTGTTGTTTGTTTTTTGTTTTTAAAATCAGTGACTTCATCCTCTTGGGAGTTTGTATGAACCACAGTTACCTTTTATTGCCTTGTATGGGTTGTCCATGCCAATCACAGCTGCAGGGGAGCTGGCTCAGTTAGAATAATTAGATTGAGGAGTGAATGTCACACTTCTAATATCATTCTCTTTTCAGGGGATTACCAGTGTCCGTTTAATAAAACGAGATTAGCCCTCTGCAGTGGGTGTATTTGAAAGCTGTCAATATAATTGTGACAGCTCAAAAGCATTTTTAGCACTCCTATAAACTTGTTATAATAGATGGTTGTATAGGGGCATGTGCATGTACGTGTACATATGATAGATACCTCCTCTTGAAGGTATACACACAACATTGAAACAGTGTGGATTATTGGACAGTTGCCACACATAATAAAATCATTAAAATACTCACACAGTGGTTAATGCTCTATCTTGTGTTGACTGTTGTAGGAAACCTCGCATCAATTCTCAGCTGGTGGCACAGCAGGTGGCACAGCAGTACGCCACTCCACCTCCCCCTAAGAAGGAGAAGAAGGAGAAGGTCGAAAAGCCTGACAAAGAAAAGCCAGAGAAAGACAAGGACATTAGCCCCAGTGTCACCAAGAAAAACACCAACAAGAAAACAAAGTAAGTTTCTGAGCACTACAAACAATTTTGCACTTGAATCAGACATTTTAAATGATTTTATTTTTATTTTTCTGGGTCTTTGCTTTGTTCCTTAGACCAAAGTCTGATATTCTGAAAGATCCTCCTAGTGAAGCTAACAGCATACAGTCTGCTAACGCTACAACAAAGACCAGCGAAACGAACCACACCTCAAGGTACAGTGAAACTGGAGGGCAATACTAAGTCAGAAGACAGAGTTACTGCATACTTAAGAGATTTTAGACTGAGGGAAATGGGTAAGGCCGCTGACCTTTTAAAATCATCTTGAAATGATTTGCCATCCAGTCAAAAGTTGTACTAGTAGCCAGGCAGTGGTGGCGCACGACTTTAATCCCAGCACTTGGGAGGCAGAGGCAGGCAGATTTCTGAGTTCGAGGACAGCCAGGGCTACACAGAAAAACCCTAACTGATGATTATTTCTCTTACTGCTAAAGTGGTGAGCAGAGTTAGTGGGCAGCTAGGAAGGCTTGTGTTGATATTGTCACTTCTTAAATGGTTCCCTTGACCATTTCAGGCCCCGGCTGAAGAATGTGGACAGGAGCACCGCACAGCAGTTGGCAGTAACTGTGGGCAACGTCACCGTCATTATCACAGACTTTAAGGAAAAGACTCGCTCCTCCTCTACATCCTCCTCCACAGTGACCTCCAGTGCAGGGTCAGAACAGCAGAACCAGAGCAGCTCGGGCTCAGAGAGTACAGACAAAGGCTCCTCCCGCTCCTCCACGCCAAAGGGCGACATGTCAGCAGTAAATGATGAATCTTTCTGAAATTGCACATGGAATTGTGAAACTATGAATCAGGGTATGAGATTCAAACCCTCCACCTGCCCATGCTGCTCGCACCCTGGAGAGTCTTCTGTGGACGACCTTATAGTGATGCTACCAGGAGAGGTTCTGCTTGCCGTGGGCATCTGGCTACCAAGGAATTTCGTACCCTGACAGTTACTCTTGACACTTTTATGTATTCCATTGTTTTATATGATTTTCCTAACAATCATTTATAATTGGATGTGCTCCTGAATCTACTTTTTATATATAAAAAAAAAAATCTGCTGTGCACAATTTTCCATGTACATTACAACTGGTTTTGTTTCTGTTTTGTTGAAGAGGGTTGGGAGGGGGGAGGGAATTTTTATTTATTGTGTTCACAGACTCCATCCTGTCAGCATATCCTCTTAAATTTAGTTCTTTCTTCCAGCTATACTCTGTACTATCAGTTTTGATATAACTATATATATAAATATAAAATTATATATAAAGGGTTATTTGAAACCAATCCATGGCAACGCTGGTGCTTGATACACTGTGAAGTGAATACAACATTGAACAGTTGACACAGATCTGGGACAGTCCCTTCTATGAAAGTGCTGAAATATAATTAAAATCAGTCTTACATGAAGTATGTTCCAACCTGCGTGGGAACTTGACTCTCTCATCTGTCTTTAAGAGTACTGGATAATATAAAAAATATATTTTTTAAACAATGTGATCTCAAATTTAAAGACTGCTCCAGATAGCCTGCATTTGCGATGGGCTAATTGACAAATGACAAGTGGTTCAGTTGGAGGGCTTTGACCATTCGGAAGTAACAAGACTAGCTCCAGAATGCCAAGTATTCATGTAAATTATGGTTACATGTTAACATTGCTGTTTTTATTAAGCACTCATGAAAATACGGTGTTCTGTATCTCGAATTCCACCCTTTTTCCAGACCTCTGCTCATGCCTGAGGTATATCTAGCAGCTGTCTCTTAGGTCTAGGGTTGCAGTAGTGCATTTTTAAATCCACACCACCCAGGGAAGCAATCCCATGTCTGCTTCCCCTGTAATATTGCAGTGGTGGATTTTGTGATCATGGCCTGTTTGCTCCTCCCCTACCCCGTCTTCTAGTCCTCACCCTACCAATGCAGTTGTTAGTCTTTCTTCTTCAAACCTACTATGGTTCATTTTACTGAACAAGGGTTGTCAACCACACATTCAGACCTGATACAGAGATCTTCCAGTCTCTGGAGTCATTTCTTAGTTCCTTGTGTGGGAAAGGATCGCAGGGGTGCATGAGCGACCCCCAAGGAAAGCTCACTTCCCAAGAGAATGAATGAATAGTAGGTGTTCTTTGGTGACTGAACTCTGAAAGTTTTTCATTTTTACCATTTTGGGGGTGGGGGATAATCAAAGACCACTGAAGTCTGGGTGACTCTGCTTTGCTCTTAGATCCAGGGTCCCTCTCTTATCTGGCTTTACCTTCATATCCACTGAGTTTGTAGTGCTTAAGTCACATTAAACATGTGGTGTTAAACCTTCCTTTATCACACTCAAGGACTCATAGGAGAGCTTGTAAGGAGACACCAAGTCTTGGTGTTAAAAAGAACCACGTTTGCTTAATAAAAGAATTTCTTTCTGTGGAGGCAAGTTAAGAACATATTAACAGTTTGAATTGAGTAGCCAACAGGAACGGTTCCATTCACATTTACATTAAAACCAGTCATTTGATGCGCTGGAGTCTGTCCACAAAGGCAGTGCTATTTGTCAATGGGCTCCTGTTCTCGACGCATGGACAATGCTCCCCTCTTTTTAAAACAATGCTTGTGTCTGGGATGCAAGCTGTACTTACCTTTTTAAATACCTTTTTAAAGTATTTATTAATGAACCAAAGGAAACCAGGTGCTTTCTGTAAGCATCAGAATATATAATACATAGTGATTTGACTATGAATTTTAAATCCACATTTTAATATTAGTGGGGTATTGCAAAGACATTCCTTCTAAAGTTTTAATATTCCTTTTATTAAGGGTCTCAGGGAGGGTTAATTAGTCAGCCATATTTATTTTCCAGAGTTGTAAGAAATTGCTAAGTTTTTTAATTAACTTTTTAAAAAAAAATTAAATGCCACCAAATTCATGTGGATTGCACTGCTCTTTGAACCAATAAGTGTTGGTATGCACTTTGTTCAGAAACACTGTGTACTTTTTCAAAATGAGTTTCATGTAAAGTGATTGGACCCCCTAGATTAGTGGAAAAAGCTGATTTACCAGCTCTTCATAGGCTACTAATTCATTCATCGCTGGTGTCTTGGGTTTTCAGTTTTGCCTCCATGATAAATTAAAGAATAAGGAGAGGTGAAGGGAGGGAAGGACCACTTCAGAACTAGTAGAGTGAACTTGCCTTGAGGTAGAAAGTGCAGTGGTGGAGTCTAAGCAATCAGATGTTCCTGACTGCCCTGTCTCAGCTGTCAGGGGCTGTGTTGGGGTAGAGAGGTGATAGGTGCCACACAGCGACATCCTCAGGCATGCATTCTGGAAATGGAATTCCTATTAGCTTCCTGCATTTGAAACAGTTTGCCCTACTATAGTACTCAGTAGGTAAAAACACTAGTGTAGCTTACAAAGAGACACTGAGAGGACCAGAAATACTTGGTATTCAGTGGCACAGAAAGCAGATGAAAACAAAAAAGCACAGTGTTAAGGCTTGCAAGTTTCCCATGCGTTTAGTACATGATCTTTCACACTCGTGTGCACACACACAGAGCTGAGCTGACGTGCTCTGCCCGAGCCATGCAGTTTGGGGGGGGGAAGACATCTTGACACCCACGAGAATATTTTAATCAAAACCTTTCAGTTTGGATCTGGATACTTCAAAACATTGGCAGATGCCTCTGTGAGTTTAGCTCCACTAAGATGTCTCGCCTGCCTTATTAAGACCATTCTCAGTCGACATTTTTAAGCTGCCGTATCTTAAATTATTGAGAATTTATTAATTGCTGAGTATATAAGAACCTTTGCTTGTATGTTACGGAAAATGGTTTAAGAGCCAACATTTAGAGTGTGACAATGGAGCTGAACAGTTTCTAACGCGCAAGCAGTTCTGTTCTTGTGTATGACTTGTAACCTTAATTTACTGTGTAAAGATGGTTACATTATTTCCTTAGCTTTGTTTGTTGGAGACAGATAGCGAATGCTTGTTAAGTATGTCAGAACATAATCTTCCCTTGTGGACTTTTGTTAATGTCTTATACGAGCTCTATTTTCCATTTGCCCAGAAAGATGGCTTGTATAACGCTTTGAAAATTTCTGCTCCGTCCGTCTTAGAGCTGACAGTCTGTTAGGTTTGTTTTCTCTTCATGCTAAAGTGTCGGTGGTTTTGTGAACTGGTCAGAAATTCACAGGTCTTAAATGTTTGGGGGAAATTTATATTGGACACTGCTCTTTGTCTAGCAAATAAAAGATGTTAATATATTCCTGTTATTGGCATGTGCACGACTATGTTATTAGAAGCCACTTTATCATTTTCCTGCTTTAAATAGAAATGTCTATTTATGAATTCTGCTTGTAGTTTTTTCACAAATAAAATAGTAAAATTTACATTGGAGATGATGATTAATTTTGTTCCATAGGTTTTCACCCTTAGAAAAACCTAATTTCATGCCCCCTCCCATGAACACTTGTGTGGTTTCTGGGTGTGTGTGGGGGACTAGAAAGTGTATTTCCTTCAGTATTCAAGTTACCACAGCTCAAGTTATGTTGAGTATCTTAGTGTGCAGATCACATAGTACAAGAAAGAATGGAGCTAAAGAATCAAGATTTGGAAGAAAGCAGTTGTGACTGTGCTCTCATAAGATAGGCTATGGATGATCTGAAGAAGGAACTGGAGATGTCTTCAAGGGTTTGAAAGCGCTCAGACAGCCCTTGCTCTCCACAGAGTTCAACTAAGCCTGTTGTACCCAGATGGAGTGAAACAACCTGTCTAGCCACAAGCCCCAGCTGCAAGGCTGGCTTTTGAACCTGCTGCTGCTTGTGGCCTGCCTTGAGGATTCATCCTGAGGGACTCTTTCTGTGCTTGAGCTACCACTGTAGGGAAGAGTGCATGTGGAGTCTTGCCTTGTTGAAGAAACACCCAATGGTTCCTGTCTGCATTTCCATTACCGTTCAGTTCTGAAATCATCAGCCAGGTTTCAGGGCATGGAGTAAGGTGGTGGTGGTGGTGGTGGTGGTGGTGGTGGTGGTGGTGGTGGTGGTGGTGGTGGTGGTGGTGATGGTGGTGGTGGTGGTGGTGGTGGTGGTGGTGGTGCTGTTTGCCCCAAGACCTAGGTGTAGAAAAGTTTCCTATTCTCTTCCTCAGATGGCTTTTTGTGGAACTTGCAGGCCTTTGGTGGGGATCCCCACTGGTAGTGGTACTGGGAGCACATGGGTGAATGGAATCTCCCGTGTAACATGTCCAAGCGCTAGGCATCAGGAAGAATATATTGAGCTCATGACCTGAGAGGCTGAAGCTGCTGCTCACTAAGTTTTCATGGACACCAACTATCCTGACCCAAGAACTGCTTGCCAGTTGAGCACAGTGTGGTAGAAGTCACTCGCTGAGGGAATTGTACAAGGCCAGAATGGTGTTAACACTCAGAGCAGTGCCCAAACAGCCGGCTTGTGCCTCAAACAGAAGAGGCCTTTTGTCCCTTGCAAATAAAAGGAGGACAGGTAGAGCCTTTCTGGGGGTAGTTTGGTAGGGAGGGAGGGAAATCACTGCCTAATCTGACTGCCCAGTGGAAGGGGAAAGGCTCTGATTTTTCTAGACCAACCCTAGGCCATAAGTGGGAATACAAGCCACTGTGGGGCCCAGGCAGATGGTGGAGTGAAAGGTATGCAGGATGCCTACCATTAATGAATTGTGTAGGGTTGGGGAGTTGGGGTGGCATCAGGGCCCTTGGGCTTCAGTTTTGGTCCTACATACAAGAGACTTGAGAAGGCTACTGTTGCAGCTGCTTTCATTGTCCTATGTGTGGGGCTGAACATTAACATGAACATGCACACACATACCTAGCAAGCTCAATTAACTTTTGAGATGACTTCCCCAAGTTTCCCAGGCAAATGTTGAACTTTGGGTTCTCCTACCTTGGCCTCTAGAGAAGCTAGGATTTCAGGCCTGCCCTCTCAGACCCAGCTATACTGGTGCCTTTGACCCTGACCTGCAGGGCAAGCACACAGGCTGCTCCAGCGTCTTGCTGTGTGCTCATACCAGACATCACTGAGAGTCAATCACTTTTTTTTTTTTTTTTTTTAAAGCTAAATCCAGAGCCAGACTTTTCCAACACAGACATTGATAACCCATGCTCACATTGTGGAACCCATTTGTAATTCCTGACCTGGACAGAACTCACTCAAAACTTTTGAAACAACATTTGAGTCACTGAAGCTAGGAATCCAAGGAGGCCAGCCAAGAGACTTGGCAGATTCAAGGAGGAAGAAACTACCCAGGACATTACTCTTCAAAGAACCCGGTTCCCTGTAGAACAAAGTCAGATTGGAAGATTCCTAGTACTGCCAGGATTGAGCAGAGCAGCCAGACTCCTGGCCTAAGGATCATGTAGTCCTGAGTGCTAAGATGTAGCCCTGGCCAGGACCTACATAGGCTACATCACCCCAGTTCTGTCAGTCTCAGCCACAAATTACAAGCCAGGTCACCGAATGGTTGTCACTCCTGGAAGTGAAGGGTACACTTGTGGAGTAGATGGAGCTGAGGGAGACTTCGCTTCCAGGGATTGGGTGATCTTGGACAAGTCAGCCTCACAGACATGTCCTCGCTAAGACAGATGGAGCATGCACTCTGACCTTGGTCATTTGCCAGGTCAGTAGCTGATGCCCTGAGAAGTGGCTGTTAAACTGATTCTAGTAACAAGGGGATCTCTTTTCCTGAGTTTGCATTCTCATGTTCCCTGATAACCTCACTGATAGAAGAGTTTGTTTTATGATTGGTTTATTGTGTTTTTTAGTTGGTACTATTTGTCCTGGCCCAGAGGCAGGAGCAGTTGGTTAAAGGCCATGTATAAATAAATGAAATCCAGAGATGGCTTTGACAGCTGCTGTGTATTTCTGTGGTTACAGTGTTGTAGCCAGTGTGGCTTTCCATTAAAAATTTCCAGTTTTCAATGATGTTTATTGTCATGTTACTATTTTGTTTAGTTGTCGATGTTGCTGATTTTATTTTGCTTTAAGCTTTTTTTACTAGTATATACTTGTTGAACAAATCAATGGGTTTGTAATGACTTTTTGGGGTACTTTTGAAGTTAGTTTTGAAGTTTTTGGAAGTTTCTTGTGGTACTCCCTCCACTTACATCCCCTCCCATCCCTGCTTACCCCTTCTTTTCCTATTAGCCACCCGTTCTTGTCCTGTGCAGGTGGTCACCACTGTTATGTTTTTGTGATTGTCACAGCTATGTCTGGTATAAAGGACAGCATTTTATAGTACTCCTTTCTATTCTTCAGCTCTCATTTTCTGTCTGCCTCAACCGCCATGTTCCCTTGGCCTCTGATGTCAGCAGGTTGTATTTCTGTTTCGAGAGCTCCTGCGCTAACCCTCTTCCCAAACAGTCCCTCTTCTGTTCTCATGTCATGTATATGTGTATGTCATATATATGTATACAACATATACATATATATACACACACAGCCATACACACACAACCTACATTCCACACATTTAAACATATTTCACTTCACATGAGAGAAAACGTGCAATGAGTGTCATTCTGGGTTCAGCTTATATGCTTACCATGATTTCCTGTTCTATCCATTTTCCTGCAGAGGATACTCATATTTCATTCTTGGGAGTGAACAGAACTCCACTCTGTTACCTTCTCCCTTCCCCTGCTCCTCGCCCCACACATTTCATTCTGAAGGCGGAGAATTAGCAATCTAAGTACCTACCAACCTGGAACCGAGAAGTTTAACACGCAGGACTTGCTCAGGATTGAGCCTCGGGCTTCATGCGGGCAAGGCACGCACTAAACCAAGCCACCCCCCCAGTAAGAGTGCATTAGAACAGTAGCTGCTTGAATAGCAAAAACTCGGAGAAGTCCTACTGAGGAAGGGAACCATTCCCCTTTCTTCACCCTGTTTTTAAAAAACAAACAAACAAACAATCAATCAAAACCACCCACTAAGGATGCTGGGGAAGGCTTTAGTGAACAGAGCAAGGGCACACTTGTAGAGTTCAAGTACTGGATACAAACTGCTTCTGTTGTTTGGAGAGAAGAAGCATTGTACCTCCAAGATCCCCTTGCTTTGGTCAGATGTTTCTGAGGCTTTGTGACCTGAGGAATTCCTGCCTCCTGGCAGATGTTCAGAGTATGCTAGCTGTCTGCCTGCCTTGGCTGTCAACAAGGCCCTCCGGATGCTCTCATGTTGGTCACACAGCAGTTCAAGTGAGTCCTACCCCACTCCACAAGCCTTTCTTCTGACAGCACATGAGACGCTGGCAGCAGGCCATGACCATCCACCTCAGGGCCTGTAAAAATCCCCCCTGCCCCCACCTGACTTCTAAAGACTGTTGCAGGAAAGAGGCTTTAGGCTTGGGGGTGGGGGAGCCCCATCATCACTAAGGCTGCCCAAGCCAGGTGGCTCAGTGAGATTTGACTTATCCCCAGGGAAAGGTAGTAATGTTAGCAGGATTGTGTGGAGATGGGGTGACATACAAATTCAACATGCATTCCAGGATGAAAACCTGAGGTCTCAGAAGGACCCCGCTTTTATTCTGTCCCCCCAAATGCTTGTGCCAGAAGGTTTGAGAATGGTGGCTGCTTTTGTACCTGCCGCAGTATAGTGCCTATGTGTGGAGGGAGAAATATTTGCTAACCCTGGCTGGGCAGCGGTATGATACAATTTTAGTCCTCTGTGAGTTTAAGGCCAGCCTGGTCTCCAGAGCAAGTTCCAGGACAGCCAAGGCTACAGAGAAACCCTGCCTGGAAAAACAAACAAACAAATTTTGCTCACCCAAAATGTTGGGGAGAGAAAAATCTTCCTTTCTTCTCTTGATCAGTGAGTGAGTTCATAAAACAAACTCAGTAGCCAGTCTAACAGAAAAAAAAAAAATCTATTTTAACTTCATGCTTATGAATGGGAATGCCATAGCAAACTCACATTCAGTAGGCTTTTTTTTTTTTTTTTTTTTTTGGTTTTTTGAGACAAGGTTTCTTTGTGTGGCACTGGCTGTCCTGGAACTCACTCTGTAGACCAGGCTGGCCTTGAACTCAGAAATCTGCCTGCCTCTGCCTCCTAAGCGCTGGGATTAAAGGCGTGCACCGGCAAACTCACATTCAAAAAAGGGCCTCGTGACTCACTTTTCTGTAGCCATGGAAAACAGACCTGGGACTTCTGGGAGTTACTGAAGATCACTGTGGAACTATGAGGGAGAAACAATGAGCAGGGTCCTCATTATATGGATAGAGTCAGCCCATTCATGTAGAAGGTCGTCCCTTAGGCCCAGGAGAGCTGGCGTGTGCCTTTAATCCCAGCACGTGGGAGGTGGAAGCAAGAGCCTCAGCTGTAGACTAGATTCTAGGTCAGTCTGGGCTATGTGAAACCCTGTCTACCAAACAAAGCAAGTCCTATGGAGGAGTGGCAGGCCATGACTTTATCTATGGTGTTGACATTGAGACTTTCCCTGGTGATGCAATTAGTTTCTCTGACATGGTGGAAGAGATTCTCAGGCAGAACTTTTTGCTGGTCTGGGCCTGTTTTGCAGGTTCTCCATAGGTATGGTAATTAATAATAAATTGATTAATTAATTGATCGCCAACCTGCTAAGATTTAGAATCACCAGGGCTGGAGAGATGGTAAAGAGCACTGGCTGCTGTTCCAGAGGTCCTGAGTTCAATTCCTAGCACCCACATGGCAGCTCACAAACTGTCACTCCAGTTCCAGAGAATCCGACACCCTCATACAGACCCAATATATGCAAGTCAAATCACCAATGTGCATGAATTGAAAAAAAAAAAAAAAAGATTCAGAATCACCATGGAAACACTACATTAGGCTTGTCTGAAAAGGAGCTTTTGAATTAGTTTACCTGAGGTAAGAAGATCTGCCCTCTACTTGGGTGGTCCTACACTCTTGAACACAAAGGCATCCCTCTGCTTCCTTCCGCTCCTTAGCTGCTGATGCATACGACCAACCACCTCAAGCTCCTGCCAGCCATAGAGACTCCCCCACCAGGATGGGCTTCCTAAACCATGAGCCAAAATGAGTCTTTCCTCCCTCAAGTCATCTTTGTTGGAGTTTTATCTGAGGACGTCACAACAGGTAAATGAAACAAGCTTAGAGAAAGGCCTCCCTCCGAGATCGAGCTAGGACATGCTTCCTTGGACCAGCAAGGTTAACCGAGTATTCTGACCAAGCACCAGAATGTGCTAGAGACCCTGGCTCTCCTCCGGCAAGCCCAGCACACAGGTAGGTGCACCTGACCTTGGCGTATGTGTTTCTACTTCCAAACAGTGTCTTCGGAGTCCAGGAGAGCTGTGGAGCAGGCACAGACCCAAGATTCAGATCTGAAAATTATCTGTTTAACAGTTTTAATCAATTCTCTCTGGCCTTCTCCTCCCCTTCCAGAGTTACAAGATCCACAGATCTACAAATCACTGGCCTTCTGAAGATTTTGACTGGTTTTTGATTTTTGCAACCTAGCTTGGTATTTGGCATTCTCAAGGGGGTGGGACATCCATCTATTTTCCGGCTACAAATATTTTGTCCGTTTCCCCCTTTCCTTCTCTCCTGGCCTGTGGTTTTATTTTGCTGCTGTTTTACTTTAAAAATAAACAAAGTCTGGAGAGATGGGTCAGCAGTTAAGAGCCTTGGCTGCTCATCTGGAGGACCAGAGTTCAATTCCTAGCACCCACTGTGACAGCCCATGACCATTATCTGTAACTCCAGTTTCAGGGGATCTGGATTCTTTTCAGGCCTCCATGGGCACTAGGCAGGAAACAAACAAACAGGAAATCCATCTTTACCTGAAACTATTAAAGTCTTGGGGAGGGGGGGGGGATTGTTTTTTGCTTTTTTTAAAAAACCATTATTTACTTTACCGATGATAGTAGCTACAAGCTAGACATGGTAAGGAACTTTTACAACATGACAAGGAGTCTCTGTAAAAATGCACGGGCAACCTCACCCTAGCGTGAAAGATTCAGGATCTGCGCAACAAGGATGTCTGTTTTTACAACTTCATCTCTACTGGGATTCTTGCCAGGAGTTAGGTAAGACGCTGCAATAAATGGCATCTAGATTAGAAAGGAAGAAGTAAAATTGTCTGTCCTTAAGCATGACATCATCTTTTATATCCAAAGTCCAAAGCATTCCTAAAAAAAAAAAAAAACAAAAACCAACTCTGTTATACAAATGAACATGGGAACAAGTTCAGAGAGAGTGCACATTAGAGGAACGATGCACACAAATCAATGTTAACATCCATACATTTGCAGTGAACACATTGGAAATGAGATGCAGAAAGAGTAATGAAAAAAATGCTACGTGTGGTGGCACACATTTGCAATCCCCATGCTGGGGAGGCAGAGACGGGAGCTTCTCTGCTGGATGAGGAGCGTTGCTGTGTTGCTGGCCGGGCCACACAGTCTACTTGGTGAACTGCTGTGCAGCAGGAGAGTGAGACCTTGTCAAAAAGAAAGGGGACGAGCGGGTGGGAGGGGACAGCTCTTGAGAAAAAAGGGCAGAAGCTGTCCTCTCCCTGGTATGCACACACACACACACACACACACACACACACACACACACACACACGGTGAGGAACACCAAGCCCGCACTTGTAGATTCTTGAGCTGGTTTGAAGTGGTGCCTGGGTAGTCTCAGTTGCCTGGCCCATCTGGGAGGCAGCTACATCTGGGATCTGTCAGAACCAGAGAGCAATTTCACTAAGCCTACACCCTTAAATGTGGAATTCACGGGAATCCTCCTGCAGAAAATGAATCCGAAGCTTGCCACAGAGGACCTTTGGAAGTTGGGGGGTAATTAACCTTTCGGCGTAACATGAGCTTTCTCAGCTAAATGGAGGGGAAAACGAGACCAGGTTTAATAGTGAACAGATTCATGGTCACCTAAATTCCCACGTGCGGTAAGGAGCTGTGGTTGCCACATGTGGTCTGGCAAGAGAGGACCACGTACATACCCTACTGGGTCTCACACTACATAGCCCACGCTGAGTTGGAAATCATGATTGCTGTATTCTTAGCTAGCCTAACACTAGGCGGCCTGTGCTGTCCCTAAGCACTCTCTAAGTAGCTCAGACTGCCTTCGAACTCACTGCATAACCCAGGTTTTGCTCCAATTCCCTCTGTGGCCTCTGCTATCCTCGAACTAGTGCAATGCTCCTGCCTCAGCTTTCCTAGTGCTGTTGTTACAAGCATGAGACGTCATATCTAGCCCTATCTCTACTTTTCTCTTCTTGGACACAAGCCTAGGCCCTGCCCTGTTCTTCAGCTGTGAAGACAGCCGTACCCCTTTTCCCACATGGGCTTCACATCAAGCTCCTGGTGCTGTCTCTGCCGTCGCTTCGCCCATGACCTTACATGCTCTCAAAGCCATAATTGAATTCGAATTTGATCTGCTTGACCCTAGCCACCCTAGGACAAGAATACCTGGTGGACAGAACTCTGAGAGCCTATGAGGCAGTAAGAATAGCCACCTGCCTTCTGGGGCCCAAGAGGCCTCAGGCCAGTCTCATTCTACCTGTCTGAGGTTGAAGAGTCTCCACCTTTGACTGTATTTGGGAATCAAGACTGCTGTGAACCTGGGTGGCTAAAAAACATGGTTGTCCTTCATGCTAGAGGCTGACAAAAGGATTGAGTCCCAAGAAACTACAGGGAAGGTACTGTCCCAGGCCGGTCTCCTGTGGCACACTGTGACTTCACACTGTCTTCTCCCTGTCTAAATGTCCCACTCATCCCTGTGCCTCTATTTGACTGCTTTGGTGTCTTGTTTTTCAGACAATCCCTTGGATCCCAGGCTGGCTTTGAACTTGTGAACTCACAATGTTGTCAGGGATGACCTTGACCTGATCCTCCTCTTCCTGCCTTTTGAGTGCTGGAATTACTGGTATGTGCACCACACCAGTTTATAAATGTCCCCTCTTGGAGGTCAGCAGTCACACTGAGGAATGCTTCCCAGAGATATCTGCGTAGGAAACCCTAATGAACCCTGATGGACCTGCTGAGGGATAAGGCTTAACAAGTCAACATCGTGATGGCTTCCTGGGCCAGGCATTAGGCTGAAGCTTTCTCTAGTGTCCATAGTTAATTCTCTCAACATGACTGGGTTTGAGATCCCCTAGAGGACACACCACTGGGCATTTCTAGGGAGGTTTAACTGAGGAAGACCCACCCGAATGTGAGTGGTACTGCGCCATGGACAGAATAAAAATAGAGAGGGGAGGAAGCACCCATCTGCTAACATTTACCTTTCTCCTGACAGAGTAAGGAATCACGTAAGCATCCCTACTAGGAGCCAAAAGAAACCTTCAGCTGTTATTAGGTACTCTGCCAGGACAAAGAGAAAAGTAATGCATCTGGGGTGTTTTTCTCTCACCACAGGCTCAGAGAAAACGCACCATGACCGATGTTCCTTTTGTGGGAGAGGAAATGGAGGTACATATCCAGTAAGGAAGAGGCCCCACCCCCACCCCCGTGCACTCCCGAGTGAGTTCTGCCAACAACATCTTAAAATCAAACCTTTCAAAGACCAGGCTGAGGGTTGAGAGGTGGAGCAACATCCTTGAGGTGTGTGACTCTCCAGGAGGCCCACTGTCTACCTTTTAAGGGGTGAGGAGAGGGCTGGAGCTGACCCTTGTCAGGGATCCAGAGGGTTGGCCCAGCCCCACATGAACTGGGTTTGAGACAGTGCCCTGGGCCTTCAAGGGCTATGAGGAGAAGCCCGTTTCCTCAGCTGTAAAATGACGAAGGTAACAGAGGTGTGGCTGTCAGACACATTGCATCTCCTTAAAGTTTCCCCAGCCCTGCTGTACAAGGCCTGGATTTTCTAGGGCAGTGTTTGGCCCTAATCCAAGCCCCATAAATGGCAGTCGGCGGGCCTGTGCCTACTCCCACCCCAACACCCCAAACCCCTATAATTGGAGTCTTGTCGGTGAGTTATTGGCTCGATGTTTTTATAGGCTCCCCCGCATACCCTCCCCACATTACCTCCAAACAGAGGCCTTGTAAGACCAGAGCCAAAAACATAGCTAAGAGAATGTGTGCCAGTGACCTGGCCTCTACAAGGGTGATGTAGAGAACTTTCCAGGGCTGGGCCTGTTCCTGTTCTCCTTCTGGCAGCTCCTGCCTCCCTCTTCCTTCCACAGAAGCCACTCTGTCCCCTCAGACTGGGCCAGCTCCCACTCAGTTCTCTAATGGTTCTGGGAAGGGTAGGGGCTGTGTTTCCAGGCCAACATAGAAGCAGCCAGCCAGGGAAGTCAGTCAGCCTGCCATTGTCTCACAGTCGGACTCTGACACGTAGCCAGGCCCACACAGCAAGGCATGGCCCCTTGCACTGTGAGTCACAACCAGTCAGCTAGTTGCCTGGCCAACATCAACCAGTCTGCTCATTAGCATACCCAGCCAGTCGAGCACTTGGCTGCTGCATGACAGCCAGACTTGGCCACATTGTCAGGGACACTCAGTCATGGCTGCTCTTGTCTAGGGTCAGTCAGATACCCAGCCAATGTCAATAGGCCAGACACTGTCTCGGGGCCAGATTCTATTACAGCTACTAACACTGTGAGTCAATACTACAGTCGGCAGGTCTCCTAGTCACTCTCAATCCGTCAGCCAGTCAATCAGCCGCCAGCCAGCCAGCCAGTCAGTCAGCCAGCTGCCAGCCACTAGGCATCAGCCAGCTGGTCAGCTTAATATAAGCTAAGAATCAGCCAGCCTTACTACATTCAGGCCAGTTGGTCCCTAGGATTGTATTTCACAGCTGGACTCAGTTTCCCTCTTACAACCATCCAGTCAGGCACAACCGCTCACAGCATGAGGTACCAGCCAGGCAGACTAGGCAGGACAGCCACATGATCACTCTCTCTAGTAATAAAGACAAGTGGTCAGGCCTGTCCGATGGGCACGGTCACTTTCAGTCTGCTGAAGAGCAGCAGCATCGCAGGCAGCCACTGTCTTTGGCCTGATGGGTTACCAGCCGATCAGTAGCCCTCCGAGGAATAGACATGCCATTGAGGCCAGCAGACAAGACTCAGGGGTCACAGGCAGACATGCAGTCATACATCAGTGGGGG
>JADRCD010220742.1:0-18396 GCA_019843815.1 Montemys delectorum | reverse complement strand
AAGCAAAACAGGCCTACACCAGTGGCACGGTGCACACCCCGGGCCAGCTAGCCTGTCAGTCACAGCCATCAAGCAAGCCATCCATCAAGTTCCTCACCGGGCACTCTCAGGAGATCAAATTCGGCCTGTCAGTCATCCATCACTCAGTCAGTCAATTGCCTGGCTATTTAGTCAGTAGGAAATTTTAGGCAACCAAACCAACTGACACACTGTCATCAACTAGCCATCCAGGCACTCATGTAGACGCGGAGCCAGCCTCCTGATGGACTCCTGTAGTTGATCAGGCTTTGTTTCATTGATCCAGCTGCAGCCGGCCAGGGTTGTCACAGTGCCACTGGTGTAGGCCTGTTTTGCTTGCTCTGCAGTGTGCTAATTACTGGAATAAGAAGTAATTTACCTTTAAATTTATTATGTTTGCATGTATGTGTGTGTGTGTGTGTGTGTATGTGTGTGTGTGTGTGTGTGTGTATGTGTGTGTGTGTGTGTGTGTGTGTGTGTGTGTGTGTGTGTGTATTAGGTGCCCTAACCTGCTGAGCCATCTTGACACCCATTTTATTCATTTTTGAGTCTGGTGTAAAATGGAACTGGTTTTTTTTTTTTGAGTTTCATTTTGAAATTGCTTATTGGCTCTGTACCTTTACCCTTTACCCTCTGAGCCACCTTTGCCAGCCCAAAGCAATCTACTCTTGAAGCTGTCTGGTGTGCGGAAACAGGAGCAGAGGGTTCAAACTGTCTCCCTGGATTTGCAGGACAGAGAAAGGAGGGAGGTCTGAGGTGTGGGAAAGGTCTTGACAGGAAAGGGAAGTTCTGGGCACGTGGGCTCAAGAGTTTCATGGCTCTTCACAGGATGTGTGTTTAGAAACAGAGGCGTGCACGTGCTTGAAAGAAGTAGACTTTTGGCCCTTTGATGTCAAAGGTTCATCAGCCACTGGCATAGGCCCAAGGGAAGGTCCCCGGCTGCAGCCAGCTTAAGTTGCCCCCCCCCCCCCCCCCGCCCAGAGTAACCCTATGATCTGTGTCAGAGGGTGTCATGCTGACAGGAACATATTGTTCAGCTACACCACCTCAAACATCTGTGACAAAAGCGTAAACGTGAAGCAAAGCTGAGAGTTCATTCAGACTTCCTTCATTTCAACAAGCTTCTCCTATCAGTGGCGGGGGGAGGGGGGGTTAGTCCCACTCACAGCCAACCGGTCTGTCACCGTAACGCACCCACCCGTTGACCGTTAGTCCATCTGTCACCTCACCCACTCACACAGAGATACCTCCTTACAGTATTCATATAAGGCAGGAACAAATCTCTGACAGAAACATACCCCCTCCCCCCCCCAAAAAAAACCCCACGGCTTACCAGAACCTTCAACATATCAAGAATTAGTGGTCCCAGTGCAGCCCCCTGTGTCTGAGTCCCCAGGACAGCCAGGGTAGGGGAGGTCAGGAAGCATGCTAGAGTCCTGTGGAACCTGTTGTTAGACAGAGGGCCACACAGGGAGATGCAGGTGAAACTTGGGCAGTTTCCTATCAGACCACTGGAAAGTTCTGTGAGGATTCCAGATGGCCTTGTAGCCAGGAGCTTCCCCTTTCCTTTTCCTGCTTCCTGTGCCTTCCATTCCTGCCTCTCAGTCCCTTCTTCCTCAGCCCTTGCTTGCCATCCCACAGGGCCACCCTCCCGTACATACTCACACCCCCACACCTCCCAACCGTCACACAACATGTGTGTATGCAACGTACACAGACACGCACACATGCCTCACATCTTGGCTGGCCTCCTCCTGGCAGAAAGTCCTGTTCCTAGAAGCCACCCAGCCTCCTCCACTCCTCAGTCAGGGCTTCCACCTTTGAAGGCTGGCCTTTGCTGGCCACTGTGCATTTGAGTTTCCTGGAGGCTCTCCTCCACCCTCCAGTTTCTCAGAAGATAACAGGGAAGGCTGGGAGGAGCCCGGCTCACTCCCTTCCTGTGCCTAAGGCCGGTGCTCTTCACTCCTAGTTCTCCAAACCCGGGCTGATATCCAGTCCAAAGGGCAAGTGCGAGCCAGAACTGCAAAGCCCCAGGGAACAGCTGTCCATCTCTCTGAGATGAGGGCTGCCTTCCTTCTCCTGGACTAGGGTAGAGAGCCTCACAGTGTCTCCTTCCCGTGTATGAGGAACCCTGGGCCAGGAACCCTGTAGTGCTGTGCTTCCACTTCACCGGGAAAGTGCTGACAGCCACCTGCTGCATGCCCAGCGGGGGATAGAGGGGGAAGGAGAGGTCGAGGTGAAGAGCCCACCAGCAGAGCCTATGGTAGGGGCTCCTAGAATCGATGATGACAGCTGACCTGGGGTGAATTTGTAACACCTGGGTTCACTGGTGGCTCTGACCAAAAGGCCCTTCCTTGTTTGATCTCCCAGGCCACACACTGCCTCAGACACTGTCCTTTCGTCTTCTGGAGTCAGCACTTCCTCTCTCCTCATAGCTCTGGGAGATGAAGTGGTCGTGGCCAGTCCAGGACTGACTGGCTCCTGGTCCTAGAGTGCTGCATAGTACAATAGGCCCAGGTGCCTCTTGCCCCTGTACCCCGCCCGTTGGAAGAGCTGCCTCATGGTGGCTTTCTTTCTGCCTGGTCCCCTCTCTCCCTGCATGGCTGTCTGGGGGCTCTGCTCTGACTTCACACTCAATATTTCTTTTTTCCTTACAGACGAAGTTCCACCACCCCACCCACCCCCACCATGCCCCCCTCTGCCGGTAGAGAGGACCCCTCTCCTTCCTTCCCCTCTGTGGTGGGATGTGAAACTGGAGCCTCTCCTTTGCCTGCCAGAACTCTCCCCACAGCAATTGGGTCTCTAAGGTCCACATCTGGCCTAGTACCCGTTCAGTGGCAGGTCTGTGTTCCTTGGAAATGGCATTCCAGAAAGAAGGGTGGAGCCCTGTCAGATGTGAGTGAGTGACGGGAAGTTTGGGTGTTTATCTTCTCCCTCTCTCCTCCTCGCCCTCGCCCCCCCCCCCGCCCCCCCCAAAACCAATCTCTGTACTTTAGGCTGCAGGGCCACCCACCCACCCATCGGCTGTCATCTGCAACCTGGTGGGAGCCTCTGACAGACCCTGCTCTGTGAACAGGCCAAAGTCCTTAGCAGATTCCTTCCCTCACCTGCCCCCTACCTCCTCTTTCCCTCTCTCCCTGACCTCTCACCTACTTTGCTCAGCCTTTCCTGTCCCACCCCGCCCCAGCCTCTTTCTTTTGCTCTCCTCCTCTCCTTTTTCTCTCCCTGGGTCCATAGGCCCTCACCTCTCTCCCTCCTGCAGCCTGTTTGTCTCTCCTTCTGTCCCTGGCTTCCTATCGTTGGGGTTTCTTTCCTTTCTTCCCCCTTCTTATCCAAGTCTGTAAGGGCCAGGCCATTCAGCAGGGCTGCCAACCTGCTGACCTGGAGATTCAGGGTCTCAAACTGTCTTGTCCGCACCTGTCCAAGATGGGGTGGACGCCAGCCTCTTCAGGAGAGCACTTCCTCAGGAGAGCTGCCGCAGAGGACAACGCCCATCTTTTAAGTTGCCCAGAGGCTCTGTTCTAAGCCAGGTGTCTCCTATCAGGGCCTGGGGGCCTACTCTCCTCAGGGACACTCTGGCACAGTCATCTCCTAGGGGAGCTCTGCTTACCTTCAGGCCTAGCTCATTTCTGGAATCTGCCTCTTTCCTCTTAGAGGCCCAGTCTCGTCTAGATTTCACAGTATCTGAAATAGGCTGTCTTAGACTCCCGCAGGAACCCCTAAGGACGAGGCTACCCCCAAGAGCATACCTCACCCAGCAACCAACAGCTTCCCTGAACGTTCTTTTCTGAACACACACACACACACACACACACACACACACACACACACTCACACACTCCCTCCACCTCCACTTTCTGGGCCCCCAAACCTCCACCTTGCATCACGTGCCTCTTGTCGTCTAAGCAGTGGTCTGTCAATCACACCTGCCTCTGGTCTGTCCTGTCAGTCCCAACACGGCCAGCCGCACTGTAGACTGCTGGGGGGGGGTGGAGGGGGGACGAGGGGGAGGAGGTGTGCCTCTAACAAGCCAAGCCTCTTCCTGTCCTGACGGCCACCCAGGCTTCCAGGCTTCCTGCTTGGGCCCTTCCCACCACAGCTTCCACTTGCAGAGTCTTAGGGTTTAAGCTCCCAAGGAAGAGCCAGACAGGCCTTGGAGCGGGAGAGTGGAGGGGGAAGGGAGAGAGAGTGGAGTAGAGAGGAGGGTTTCCCCTCAGCTCCTCCCCACAGGTCTCCTGAGGTGAGAGTCTCATTGTTGGCCTTGGTCGCTTTGGGACTGGTGCTTGGTGTAGCTGGGTGACTATCAGGGGAGACACTCCAGAGGAGCGTGATGGTTGGGGTACCTTAGCGTGTATGGGAGTGGACAGTGACTCTTCAAAAAGAAAGTGTGGTGTGGCTACAGACTTTGAATGCAGAAGAAAAAGAGCAAAGGCTTTCCAGGCAGGAATGGTGGTTATTGGTTACGCCTGTGGTTCTGGCACTCAAGGGATAAAGGCAAGAAGAGTTCAAAGCTTGGGCTACACGGAGTGTGACTTTACCTCAACAAAAGCAGACTTTGGGAGACACCCACCGGCTGGCTTTCTTCTGAGGAGATGGCAAGGGTAGTAGTGGAAAGGCTTGTGTATGCTTGTCCCCATCTCCCCTGGCAACCATAACTCTTTCTAGTCTCTGGCCTCACAGAGCCATGAGGGAAAACACCTTGATATATAAACCGGGGGCCAAAGGGAGGCCACACTTGAGCCTCCCAGATGGGGCAGAGGGAGGGGATGCAGGCTGCCAACGGGAATGAGGCTCATGGAAGGAACCACCGTTCAGCCTCCTGGCCCCAGCTTGCAGCCCTGTGGGCCTGTCTTTCTTTGAAAACACTCTTGGCGCTTGGCAGCAAAGGCACTTTCTAAGGGTGACAGGGTGGGAGTCACTGCAGAAGCCCTTCATTCACAGGCCCGAGGGGGCTTTGGGAAGACAGTTGCTCTCCTGCTGAGCACAAACCCACCATTTCCGCTCTTCCTGCTCCTGAAGCGGAGGGGCCTAACTGCTGTGTGAAATGTTCTTAGAGATCTCCTGCTGAGGTGACAGGGCTCAGAGCAGAAAGCTGCAGGCTCCCCACTGCCCCCGGGATGATATCCAAAGGCTTTCAAGCTGCATGAAGAGGCCACCTCAAGTCTTCTCTGCTTCTGTCCAGCCCCAGCTTCAGGCCAGGCCTTGGCCCCAACGTAGGTGGTTCCAGTCACCTACATTGCTGGGTCCTCTAGGCAGGTCTCCTAGCTCCCACTATGCCTTTCTGTGGAGCACACCCCCTCACCATCTTTCAGCTGGTACTTTATACCCCCAGGATGGCCTTTCTCCAAGAAGCCTTCCCAGAATGCACCAGGATGCCAGGGGGAAACATAACCAAGAAGGATTAGAATCTCCCTTTGCTATCTGTGTTTTTTTTTGTTTTTGTTTTTGTTGTTTTGTTTTTTTTTTAACAGGTTCTCATTATGTAGTTCTGAACTTACTATGTAGACCAGGCCGGCCTCAAACTCACAGAGTTCTACCTGCCTCTGTTTCCAGAGTGCTGGAATTAGATAAATCCCATCACACCTGGCTACCTGTGTTTTTATCATCAGGCTTCTAGAAGGCTCTATACCCTATTGCTGCCTCTTTAGCCCTATGCTGCCTCTCAGTTTAGAGGCTGGACACCAAGAAGTAAGGTTTCAGCTGAGGCTGAGAGGGTCTGATGATCTCAGTGGGGCCCTGGCTGGGACAAAAGGGTGGAGTGGGGGGGGGGGGTGTTCGTCTGTGTTCACATCTCTTTCCCTCTCTGTGCCCTCTTTATGAGGACACTCAGTCATGCTGAATGGGGGTCCAGCCTACAGACTGAATGTTGATTTGATTCCCTCTGCAAAGGTGCTTGCTCTACTAGGGTCACGTTCTGAGGTACTGGGTGTTAAGACCCGGGCATGTTCTTTATGGAGGAACTCAATCCAGTCTATGGCACACACACTCCTGACCTTGTGGTACTTAAAATCATAGAACCTTTTGTTCCTGGTGTGTCATATGAGAATTGTGAAAGGGAGAGGGATTGCCAAGAGTTTGATCTGGCTTGGCTGCCTCCCAGCTCTGTGACCCAGGGCAATCACTTAACAACTCCGGATCAGTTAGAAGTAGACTCCCTCGTTCATCTCCAGAAGGAGGTAGTGGTGAGAGTTAGAACTCTGGACCCTGATTGGTAAGCCAGGAAAACTGAATCCGTGGCAAAAGTATCCAGACTCCCATTTCACTGTTTTCTAGACACATCTGGAAACTTCTAGAAATGTAATTGTAAATTGCTGGAACCAAGATGTCATCCAGAGGATTATACTGTTGCAGTTGTGTTGCGGGTATGCCCATATGTTTGGGAGACCTAGACTCTGAGAGATTGAGTCTGGTCCTGATTCTGGCAGTCATAGGAAGTCCGCTTATAGAATACAAGCATCAGTCCTATCCACAACCCCAGTTCAGTGATGAAGAGTCTGAAGGTCAGGGAGGAGAACTATTTTATGCCAAGTCCCAGATTGAGTAAGGGACGGGCAGCTGGCTTCTGCGACAAGCCCTGTTTCCTCTTAGCTCTTCATTCACTGGGGTTGTTCTGTCATAGAAGAAATAATGACAAGAGTCTCTTGACTGAGGGGCAGGTTCCTTCTTAGCTCTTCACCCTCTGGCAAGGGCTCCTGTGCGGCTGGAGTGTAGGTCAAGAGTTAGCACACTTAATTATTTCTGCAGTCCTGGCTTGGGAACTTGGCTGCATGAGGACTAGCTGTTGTGTCTTCATGCAAAAGGACTTCACCTCCTTGAGGGTGCTGTTCTCTGCCTGGAGGAGGCAGCTGAGAATGCCAGCTGTACTGAAGTGGTGCCCATGAAGGCACTTACATGGGACTGGGCCAGCGTGAACAGTGTGAACTCTGCATAGAAGTGTCCAGGGTTTTTCATATCTACAGCCTTTTGACCCCTGAGATGACAAAGCTGGTGACTGCAGCTAGGCCCAGAGGATTCTAGTTAGTGTCTGCTGACTGAAAGACTTCTGTCTTCTAGAGATTGGAAGCTGAGGCCCATGGAAACTACTTTTGCTCATACAGTGGCAACTTGCAAGGAGAACCTGACCATAGAAGGAACGAACAGATAATAACAAGTCCTCCGAAATATTCTACATGATGTGGGAACATTGATGGGTGTGTAAACTCTGCAAATGTCCAGCTATAGCACACTGGGGAACTGTGTACACTTGAGGCAGAAATTACCCAGCTGGAGGGGCTCCCCTGGGATGGGACCTGGGAATCTCTAGAGAGTTAGAAACACCCCTGGGCCTGTCTTCTCCTAATCTGCAATATAACCTTCAGCTTGATATCCAGATGTCACTAGGAGAGTCTCTGGAAGCCTTGTAGAGCTGAGGGGAAGGGGTAGTGCTGGTGACACATCATTGGGTGAGAGGTCCAGGACATAAGAGTCTTGAAACCAGGCTGTGGCTACAGCAGGCTGGATGCATGCCCCAGGTTATAGCAGGAGAAGCTGAAGTCTTCTGAGGGCAAGAGCTGAGGGAAGGGCAGAAGGGGCTGGCCACGGGTGCCTTCTGCTACACTTAGAGCACCTGGTGGACTCAGGAGTGGAGGGTGCAGCAGGCCAGGGACCACCAGCTCAGCTGCAGTCCCCAGTCGCTAGGCCTCCAGTTAGCCTCATCTCCTCTGAGACCACATTTGATGCTTCTCCAGGTCCTGGCAGCAGGGATCACATGGGCCTTGTAGTCAGCAGCCCATCCGGAAATGCTTCTCCAGCTATCATTGCTGATCCTTGCTACAGTTCTGATCCTGGGGGCTCAAAGACACAGGAGATCCTGCGTGCGCTGGTTAGTTGTATGTCAACTTGACACAAGCTAGAATTATCTGAAAGGAGGGAACCTCAATTGAGAAACTGTCTCCATAAGATCCTGCTGGAAAGTATTTTCTTGATGGTTGGGGGAGGAACCAGCCCATTGTCGGTGGTGCCATCCCTGGGCTGGTTGGTTCTGGGTTTTACACAGGCTGAGCAAGCCACGGGGGAAGCCAGCTAGTAAGCAGCACCTCTCCAGGGCCTCTGCATCAGCTTCTGCCTCAGTATTTCTGCTCTGTTTGAGTCCCTGTCCTGACTTCCTTCAATGGTGAATATGTATGGACGTGTAAGACAAATAAACCCTTTCCTCCCCAACTTCTGTCACGGTGTTTCACTGCAGTAATAGAAACCCAAACTAAGACACAGGGCAATCACCAGCTATTTGTATCTTGGCTTCTCTGTTTTGGGGTCTGTGGTTAATTAACTATTTAACCTCAGCACCCAGGTGGGAAGGCTACAGGCTGCTCCTGGGACAGGTGCTTCGGTAGTCTCCATGTGGCTGCCACAAAACTGCAGATAGAAGGTTCCAAGCACTTGGCTAGGAAACGACTGGATACAGAGGAACTGTGAAAGTTCAGGGACAAAGCTGATGTGCCAAAGAACTTACTCAGGCTCCCTAACTCCAGGCTCTTCCGAAGCAGACCATGATTCTGAGACCCATCAGCTGTGATCCCCCGTACACCCTCTCTGTGGCTCAGTAGACCCCTGGCATACTGCTCAGCTTCTCTATGGCAATGGCAGTTCTGTGCTGAGCCCGTCCGAGTCTGCAGATGGGGGACTGTCTAGGAAGATGTGGGCAGGTCTGAGAGCAGCTTGTTTTCAGGACACTCTTCCAGTGTTTAGGTTCCAGGTCACTGGTCAGCTGCTTGATCGTCTCCTCCTCTTGGCAGGAATGATGGAGAAGGAAAGGTAAATCACCCTTATTCCGTGGGACATAGGGACACACTGCCTGACCAGCCAACGGTAAGATCTGGCATCTGAGATGTGCCGTTTTCTGGTGGTGACTTTGAAAAAGTCTCCAAGTTCATATAATATGGTGTGGTTCCTGATCCTAACCCTTGCTGGGCTAATGGATCAGCTGTGGATGGGATTGTTAAATAAGATGTGGAGTCAGAGAGTGTTTCCTGTGCCAGTCTGTACTCTGGGTGCTTTCCCTAGGTTCTTGGACGACGTTTCTGGCATGCATGCTATTGGCTAAGAAGTTGGGGGCCACTCAGCTATCTTGGCATTGGAGTATCAGTGAAAGGGACTTCTCTAGGGATCCCAGGTGGTGACCAGTCATGGGAGGGACTGTGGTAGAAGGAGAAATCTTGTATGCCCCATGCAACTGGGTGGTGGGCCCTAGGAGACACTCTCTAGGAACATACTCAAGGATAAATGACCGGAAATAGAGGATGCTAAGTGGTGTTAGCCCTGGGTATGGGCCCCTACCACACTGAGGCTAGCTGTCATTACCTACTATACCCTTTGTGGCTGGGTAAGAGAACATGCTTATGATGCCAGCACCTGGGTGAGGGATTAGGAGTTAAAGGTCATCCTCAGGTGCCTAGTGAGTAACAGGACAAAAAAAAACAAACAAACTAAAACCAACCAACCAAATATCAACATACACACACACACACACACACACACACACACACACACACACACAGAGCAACCATATCTGCTGTGTGTGCTGCTTGAAGGAACTAGTAGCCCAGGAAGAGGCTCTCTGTAGCAGGGGGCAAAGGGCTGAGCCCCTAGGCAGATAGCCTAATACTGAGCCGAGAGTCCCCACTGAGCTTTCTAGCAATAAGCTTGAAACCCTTCTCCCCTTGTTGGTACTGAGGATGGAGCCTTGAACATCCTAAAAAAAGCACTCTACTGCCAAACTGGATTCTCAGCCCTTTTAGCACTTTCCTTGAAGAGGTCTTGGCTATGTTCCACCAGGCTGGCCTCAAACTCACTACTGGGCCTTGAACCTGGGACCTCCTGCTTCGTTGCCGTGATTGTTTGGGACCACAGCTGTGCACCACTCCACTTGGCATACGGATGGCTTTAGTCTCTGGGGGCCTCAATCTCCTTCACCTGTAGAAACGGAGCAATGAGCGTTTTGATGTTCTAGGAGTCTTGTGGATAGATGAAGGTGAAGTACCTAGTACGGCTCTGGCATGCAAGGCCAGCAGTACCAGGTAACAGAGCCCTTAATCCCTACCAACCCTACTCCTAAGGCACAGATCCCAGAGATGCCAGGTCCCGGCTGTGGCCACCCCTGTGGTGTTCAGCCTGAGCCAGATCTGAGATCCCGGAAAGTGGCAGGCTCCAGGCTCCTGCAAAGCCTTCTCCCTTCCCCATCCCTCCTCCCACCCCCAGCTTTTTAATGAGTTTAGTATTTTCATCAAATCATTCTTCCTACAACACAGGGCTGGGGGAGGCTAAAAATAGCTTCCCGAGTCACGTGATAGCTCCAAATGCGGAGGCTCCCAGCAAAGGTACAAGTGCGACGCCCTGTTTCCTAGGAAATGAGAGTCATCGTGATGCCTGGGCTGCCGCTGCCACCAACGCAACCAGGGCTGCTCACAGGCACATTGTTTCCTGCAACAGCCCTGCTGTGACAGGCACGGGGTGGGGGAGGAAGGGCAGGCCACTACCTCAGAGTTGACAGGTCCACAGCCTGGTGCCCTGGGGTCCAGAAGCCACTGCTCCCTTTCAGAAGTGAGGGGTCAGGAAGGTGACAGCTGTCTTCTCCGAGAATGGCCTGGCCCTGTCCCTCCTCCCAGGAGCAAGCGGGACAGTGCTCTCCTGAACTCCTCGAAATAAGTTTTTATGATTTGTGAATGACTTTAACATGTTGACAGGCAGACTTCCCATTCCTTCCCAAACCTTCCCAGCCTCCACCCACCCTCCCACCCTCCCACCCCCAGACTCGAAGGCAACTCCCTGTCACCTACAGAGCTGGTTCTCACAGGCTACATACATCCCAGCCCGAGTCCTATCTATCAGAGCTGTGGCTGGGTTCAAGAATTTGTGTCTCTAGGTTGTTCCTATGTGATTCGGGGCTCCTAGGAGGAGAGTGAGACTCTAGATGCTGTCTGCCATCTTTCTCTGGACCCCTTTCTTCCCACCCTTTCCCCTCTCCTTTCCTTGCAGCCACTGTACTTCCTTTACACCCTGGCCTCTGCAGGAGACTGCCAGGCCTCTCTGCCTTGCCCTGGTTCTTGCTGCCTGGACTGCCCTCCCTCCAGTTCCCACTTAGCTCGCTCTTAACTTTTACCAGTCGTTCATCAGAGGTTCTCTGCCTCTCTGCAGTTTTGGGCGGTAGGTGCTGTCAATGCCCCAGTTCATAGATGAGGAAACAGACATTTGATGGAAAGTTACGACCTCCTGTCACAGGGGTGGGTTTAAGGTGGCTTGGATTTCAAGCCCCCTTGTTGATTACCTAAGGAAGCTTTTTCTAAAGTTTGATAGACCTCCACCCTTCCCAATCCCTGGAACAGTGGCCTGTTAACAGATACATTGTTTCCTTTAGGTTCTCTGTGGCTTAAATACATTGTCCAAGTCATCACAGCACCCTAAGTGTTGGAAACCAGGGTCTGCTGTTAGTAAGAGCTCAATAAGCATCAGATTTCTGTCTAATTGACCCAACAGTGGCTGTGCAATTACTTGTCGGGAGAACAAATAAACGGCTGCTACCAGGTCACTGTCAAGTGAACACATTGACATAGGTGGACAAATAAGACCCTACATTCTCTGCACACGTTGGCTGGTTGAGTTAATGAATTGACAGCTATTATTAGTACATGTTGTCTGCATAAATTAACACATACGGGGAGGGGAATGGCCTAAGTAAGTACTCATTCAGTATTGAATACTTGCTGATAGAGGATAGAGATGGTAGAGAAGGGACTGGATGGATTGGGGGCAAGAGAGGTTAGGGTGGTGGGGTGGAGGTGAGGTAGGAGGATGGGGTAGGGGCAGGAAAGATACATAGGTACAGCTGAGGTGGGGGATGGGTGGATGGATGAATCGAAGGGGCAGGGGAAATAGTTGGCTATGTTAATAGATCAAGGAATTGGGGCCATGGAAGGAAGGAAATGCTTGGATCAGTAGTTCTCTACTTTCCTAAGGCTGCGACCCTTTAATACAGTTCTTCATGTTGTGATGACCCCCCACCATAAGATTACTTTCAATGCTACTTCATAACTGTACCGTTGCAACGGTTATGAATCACAATGTAAACTCTTTTTGGAGATAGAGGTTTGCCAAAGGGGTCACAACCCATAGGTTGAGAACTACTGTAGGTTTAGATGGATGGGTGGGTGGGCAGGTAGATGGGTATATAGATGGGGGATGAAGAAGAGGTGGGTAAATGAATGGATGTGGAATGCTAGGTAGGTGAATGGAGAGATGGAAGGATGCTGCAGAGGAGGAGGAACAGATAGTTGCATGAATGGGTTTTGTAGGTGAATAGATAAAGGGGTGGAGCCCGGGGAGTTGGGGAGGTCACACTAGGTGGGAGGTAGACCTTGACATTGTCACTGTGGGACACTGTGATGTCATTTCTGCCAGATAGATGATGAGTGTTTTTCTCAGGGCCCTGGGGCAGGTGGCGTCTACAGCTGGAAGGTAGCCTGGGTATTCTCTAGGCCACCAGTTCTGACTTTCAAAGCCAGATGGATGATACCTCCTGAACATCAGGAGGGGCGTGGAACTGTTTTAAATGTCAAGATGTCACCCAGCTGCAAGGCTGGGGCTCAATGGCTGTCATGTTCCTGGAGTACTTGTCATGATTAATTATTTTCCCTCTCTTGACACGGCGCCTTTCGAGGAGAGCCAGGGAACTTGGCTGGAAGCCCGAGCCTGGTGAGCCACAATTGAATTCACTAACAAGCCAGAAGTAAATTAACCCTGACCCACCAGGTGTGAGAGGTGTGCATAGAAACCTGCAGGTTGGGTTCCTAGCCCCAGCCAGGTGCTGCTTGGTTCAGAGACCCTGCCAGGGCTACAGAGCACCTGCAGGGAGTCCACAAAAGGAAGCCAAACCTGGGAGATGCCTGAAGTTGGGGAAGGCCAGGTTGTTGGTTTGAGTTACTTGACATTGATCTTCATGTAATGATCACTTATTTTTAAAGTATTCACTATGTGTGGAACATTCTAGAAAGGCTTCACTTTTCTCATGGCATCCTTTCAACAGCCTTTTTCTTTTCTTTTCTTTTCTTTTCTTTTCTTTTCTTTTCTTTGAGACAGGGTTTCTCTGTGTAGCCCTGGCTGTCCTGGAACTCACTCTGTAGACCAGGCTGGCCTCGAACTCAGAAATCCACCTGCCTCTGCCTCCCAAGTGCTGGGATTAAAGGCGTGCGCCACCAATGCCTGGCTTAACAGTCTTTAAAACAAAATGTTTTGTATATAAAACATATATGTATATGTAATATATATTATATACATGCATATAATATATAATATGTTGTGTTATATGTAATACATTCATATCTTATTATTAGAGTGTATATGTGGCTATGAACCACAGCAGGCACATGGAGGTCAGAGGACTCTTTTTTGAGCCTTCTCTCCTTCCACTGTGGATTATAGGGATTGAACTTGGGTCATCAGGCTTTCTGGCAAGGGCTTTACCCACCGAGCCATGTCACTGCTCTGCAACAGCCTTCTGAGGCAGGCTGCCGCTCTTCCTCATATCCTCATTTGGCAGATGACACCGAGGGACAGAAATTGTTGTAGACATTGTAAACCGTGATTAAGTGGTGACATTCGACCCCCTGAGACCAGATTAGAATGGAGACAAAGCTTTCACCTGGCTCTGGCTGTCTTGTGGTATGTCTTTCAGAGTCCTGGCAGGAAAGGGTCAGGTTGTCTCCCAGTTATCCTGTGTGAAAGCCACAGGGAGAGAGAGAGAGAGCAAGTGCCCTGGAAGCCAGCACTATCTCTGCCGGCTGCCTCTGCAAGCTGCTTCTGTCCCCAGCCCCTTGCCTGCCTAAGACAGCATGAATGAGGCCAGCCAGGCCTCAGAGTTCCAGTGACAATGATAGATAATGGTCCCTTCGATGGGATGGGGCTTTGTTTTGCATCTATGTTTGGAACAATGGTGCAATCAGCAGCCTTGGATTCAGCAGGGAAAGTGGAGGGGTCTGGCTGGGAGCCCTGCCCTCCCTCACCATCTTGCTGACTGAATCTTCCTACCCAAGGGCCAGCTTTGTGTTAGACTCCACCTGTCGGGACAGTGAGGTCACCATCTTCTCTGGTTTGCACATACTCATGCTGTGCAGGGACTAGAGACCTGATTCTTAGTCTGCATTGCTTTAGTGTGACAAAACTTTTCCTGGGGAGACACGACACACGTGTGTACTCTCCCCAAATAGAGATCCCATGACAGACCAAAATACAGATATCACTGAAGTCCAATTTGGTGAACCAATGAGTTGGTTTTTGTCTGTCTGTCTGTCTGTCTGTCTGTCTGTCTGTCTGTCTGGTTGGTTGAGACAGTTTCTCTGTATAGCCCTGGTTGTCCTGAAACTTGCTATGTAGAACAGGCTGGCCTTGAACTTACAGAGATCTACCTCACCATACCACCATTTCTCAGCTATAACTGAAGAGTTTTATTGGGGTTACTTACAGGAGTAGAAATGACTCAAAGACCACCCCAGCAAGGGTGACAGCTCACAAAGCTAGAAACCCGGAAGAGCACACCGCACAGCCTCCAGGCAGCTCAGCAGGTCGGAGAGTCCTTTCCAGGTGCCTCAGTTGACTTAAATCTCTTCCAGGTGGCTGGGCTGGTTTCTACTTCCTCCAGGAAGCTGGTCTGGTCTGCAAACCTGCTTTGCAGCTTGGCTCTTCTGCATCAGAGGGGAACTCTCTCGGCTTTTATTGCTTACTCTGGCAGGAAGTGGTGGTGGTGGGGTATAATGAATCTGGTCAGTTTTAGGGACTTCCTGAAGTTATTTAGAATGATTTGCCTTCCTGCTTAAGGAGCGTTCTGTAGAATGAAATGTTTTAATCTTAGAAGAAACTATTACATAACAATTGCAAAAAACTTGTTCAGAAACACATGGAGATCCTCCCTGGCCTCCTTTGAGAGCCCTTAAATTGTCAAGGGATCCCTGGCTGCCTGTTGCTCTCCTGAGCTTGACTTCATCTGATCTATCTTCCTCCCCCTCCTTCTCCTTCCCTCTCTCCCTCCCCATCCCTCTCTCCCCCCTCCCCACTTCCTCTTTCCCTCTTTGCCTCTGTCCCTCTCCCTCTGTTCCCCCCCCCCTTTCCTTCTTCCCCTCCCCTCCCTCCGGAGGCAGGTTTTATTTGTATAACAAAACAAACCTCTGGCTGTCCTGGACATGCTTTGTAGACCAGGCTGGCCTCAAAAATCACGGAGATCTGCCTGCCTCTGCCTCCTGAGTGCTGGGATTAAAGCTGTGCACCACCATGCCCGGCCCTGTGCCATCTCTTATAGCACAGGATCCCTTCCTGGAAGTAAACTTTCCATGCTGGACTTTCCAGCTGAGATAGGTGCTTCTGTTCTTTATAAATTTCCCAGCCTCAGGCATTCCATCACAACCACAGAACAGAATCCAGACGGCACCTTAGCTAATGCTATGTGATCCCTGCAGCTCAGCTGGAAACCCAGGGCTCCAGTGCTCATGCTAGCTAATACTAAGGCAGAATCTTTCTTACAGGCACAAAGCCAGAGGTAGGTGTGTCTTCCTGGCTCTGCTCCCCTTCTCTGGCCTCCACACCCCGGTGGGGGCCAGCCCTGTTCCAAGAGCTCTCCCTGATTCATGCCAGCCCCTTCTGTTTCTTTTAAATACAATAGCCCAAGAGTTCCCAACTAAATGGAGCCGAGGCTATTTGTCCCCACTCCCTCTGATCTTCTAGTGACAGTCTGTTTCATGAAGCCTAGTGGGAACAGAGCCCTTTTCATGGTGGGCAGCAAGACCCTTAGTGGCTTCCAGCCTCACCCCACCCATATGCTTCTTGTTCTCTGGCTGTAGTCTGCTCCCATTTTCTCTCCTCCAGCCTCCAAACTCCTAGCTCTTCCTGGAACACATCAGGCACGTCCAGGGCTCTTGCTCCTGCTTTTTCTGTTGCTATTTGCATGCCCTCTGTTGCATGCCCTTCTGAGACAGGACAGCCTCCAGCTTGTGACAGTCATTCTGCCTCGGTCTCCTGGGATGCTGAGGTTGCAGGTCTGAGTCAGCACACCTGGCTCTCACATTTCACCTCGGGTTTTTTGTTTGTTTGTTGTTTCGATACCGTTCATGTGCACTTTCTCATTGAGCACTGCCCTTCACGACCTATTTAAAACAATACCTGCCCGCTCTTCTGCTGTCAGACTCCCCTTCCCATTTTTTTTACCACAGCATTTATTGTGTGCAGTCCAATACTGCAATCTTCCTGTCCATCACAAAGCAGCCATCTATTACATGTCTATTGTGTTTACTGGAGTAAACACATTTCATTACATGTTCATCAGAGGGTAGCTTTGAGCAGTCTTGGGCAGTCTGTTCTCTCCTTCTAAGTGGATTCCATCAAAGTCATGCTGTCTAGCTTAATAGCAAGCACCTTTATCCACCTGAGCCATCTAGCTGGCCCCCTTGGATTTCTTTTGTTTCTGTTTTGGTTTTGGTTTATTTTTGGTTTTTGTTTGTTTGTTTTTGAGACAAGGTCCTGATACGTGCAAGCTGGCCTTAAACTCTTGGTTCACTTGCCCTGGCTTCCTGCGTGCTTGAATGACCAGCTAAGCCACCATGTTCCGCTTCACCTGGTTCCAACCTGCCCCTTGCAAGCAGAATGTAAATCCCAAAGGATGAAGATGTCCACTGTTTGCTCACTGTCCTGGGATAGCGCTTTATATATGGCACACACTCCGTAAATAACTTCTGGAATGACGGATGTGATGTTAGCATATTGCGCCCAGGCTCCCTGTGAGGCAGGCTGTTGCAGGTATGAGCTGTGTGCCCAGTAGAGAGAGGCATAAAGATGCTTATGGGCAACTTGGCCTATGGCCAGGATAGGTGGGGGAAAGGATGCTGGAGTCAGGGTTGGAGGTGCTTTGAAGAGATTGTAGCAGGACCAGAAGCCAGATAGAAGGGGATGCTATAGGTGTCAGGCATGGTCCAGAGCCATGAAGGAGCAGAAGGAAGAGAGGGAAAGCCAGCTTTCCCCTCCCAGAATCAGGCTGCTCACATAGGGAGCAGGAGGCCTGCCAGCAAACAAGGTACCTTGGTCCCCAGCAAGAACGGAAGTGGCCTCTCAGAGCTCCTAAATGGATGAGGGTAGCCAGGAAACTCTGGGGTATGTTGAAGATCTTGACATTCTGAGACAGTCCGCTGCAAGTTCGTGTCAGCTCTGAATTCAGCCTTGGGTACTTACTGGCTGTGGAAGGAGGGAAACGGGGGAGGGGCTGCGCTGGAGAATTTTCAGGAGAGAGGGAGCTATACAGCTGAGTGTCAGGGGAAGGTATGACTTTGAGACTGGGAACCAGCTCTCTGGGGTCACTTTGAGTTCTAGCAGAGCTTTCAGTCACAGTAGGGGCAGCAGTGAGGCCACTTGCAGCTGGGGGCCATTTTGCCTGTACCTAAAGTCCCACCTGCTATGGACTGAAGATTTGGTTTGGCTTCTGTGTCTACCTGTGGACATCCTAACCTCTAAGGGCCTGGCTTACGAGATAAATTTGAAGATAATTAGGGCGGAGGCCTTGGAATGTCTGTCTCTCTAGCTGAGACAGGATCTCATGTAGCACGGGCTAGCCCCAATCTTTATAACAAGGCTGACCTTGGTGTTTTGATCCTTCTACTTCCACCTCCAGAGTGCTGGGACCACACCTGCTTTAGTTGGTGATACACTCCCAGCTACAGATTAGCATATTTCTAAAAGAAAGCTTGGATCTTCCCTGTCCTTCCTGCCTTGGGAGGACCTGGCAGAAAAACTTTCTATGAACCAAGACTTGGATCACCAGACTTCAGATCCTTAGGGTCCTGGGTCTGGGCTCCTTGGTGGCTAGAGCTGTCACCAGCTAGTTCCTGTTGTACAAAAGCTGCCAGGTCCCTTGTGTTTTGTAGCTGCACCCCACACAAACTAAGACACCCCTTTGCTTACAAGGGATGATGGAGGGAGGCAGAGAGACGGTCTTCAGAGCAGGGCTGCCCCAGAAGGCATTGGCTGGAACTTCGGGGGCCTTAATTCCTAGTCTCCTAATTCTCTGGGAGGGAGGTGAGAGGTGCTTGGAAATGTGATCTCTAGGAACGCCCTGGGAATTTATCAATCACCAAGGCTCTGAAATGGAACATCAGCTATTCAGAACAGTGGGAGCCAGGTTCATAGCCTCAGGCTCCGGCCTAGGCTAAGAGCAGAGATATGAGAGCTGAAGTAGCACCAGCTGGTGGAACTTTCCACGTGGATATCCTTGTCTCCATCTGCATGGCCAGTATACTGAGAGTGAGCCATCTCTCTCTCTCTGTGTGTGTTTGTGTGTGTGTGTGTGTGTGTGTGTGTGTGTGTGTGTGTGTG
>JADRCD010220741.1:0-40958 GCA_019843815.1 Montemys delectorum | reverse complement strand
GTGACATATTGGTTAAGTCTCATTGGCCTGTGGGAATCTTTTTCTCCACAGAGAGCCCCTTGACATTCTGATATTTACCAAGCCTTCGAGCACATTGGAATGGGAAATAACGAAGACACTGGGATTAGATTATCTCTAAGATTTCTTCTGCCTGTTCTAGCTTTCTGTGTTTCTATGGAAAATATTCCAATCCCTGACCCCCAAGAATAATGTTGGTACTGGGAAGGCAATGAGCAAAGGAACTTGTTATCTTTGGCACACAATGATTATGTTACAGTGTCCAAAAGTTATGTATTTTCCCAGCACACCACGGGTTGTAGGAGACTGGTTGGACTACTATGTGGGCAGATAAGAGATGCTGTCGATGATTCCTTGAGGTCAGAAGTCAGAGGTCAGGTGTGACTCTGGAAGAATGCTTCTGAGAGCCTAAGCTGGCCAGACACCTGGATTGGTGGATGTGGTGGTTTAAATATACTCGGGACAGGCAGTGGCACTATTCGGAGGTGTGGACTTGTTGGAGTAGGTGTGGCCTTGTTGAAGGAAGTGTGCCACTGTGGTCATGGACTTTAAGATCCTCATCCTAGCTGTCTGAAAGCCAGTCTTCTCCTGTTTGCCTTCCACTAAGATGTGGAACTCTCAGCTTCTCCTGAGCCCATGCCATGTTTCCCACCAAGATGATAATGGACTGGACCTCAGAACCAGTAAGCCAGCCTCAATTAAATGTTGTTCTTTATAAGAGTTGCCTTGGTCATGGTGCCTGTTCACAGCAATGGAAGCCATAACTAAGACAGTGGACTTAACTGAGCTTCCAGATTTGTAATACTGGCAACATGGTCTTGCCCAGCATAGTTTGAGCCACGGTTTTCCCGCTTACAAAGCTCATGTTTTCTCTGTTTATTTCTATTAATGGGGTAAACTATTGAGGATGATTATCAAAGTACATTGAAAACTGTGAATCCTCTGTCAGTTGCTTAGTTTATTGTTAGAATATAGTAATAACAATGAGCTGGGGCTAGGGCATCAAAGCTCAGCTGAGGGGGGGCAAGTCTTTCAAAGCTACATGGGTCAACTGGTTGCTTTGAACTGCATTTTCTGGGCCATGTTTAATTAAACTTGCAGCTTTGCTTAAAACCTAGCTGTACTAGTACTTCTCTACCGCTGTGATAAGACACCATGACCAAGGCAACCTATAGAAGGGAGAATTGATTTTGGCCTATGGTTTTAGAGGAATAAGCTCATATTGTTGGCATGGCAGCAGGCAACAGGCATGACAGCAGAAGGAAGACACATCTTCAGTCATGAACAAGAAGCAGAGAGATGATAGATGATAGATAGATAGGTGATAGATAGATAGAGAGATGATAGATAGGTGATAAATGGATAGATAGATAGATAGATAGATAGATGATAGATAGATAGGTGTTAGAGTGATAGATAGATGATAGATAGATAGATGATAGATGATAGGCAGATACACAGATGATTGATAGATGATAGATAGATGATAAATAGATACATACATAGATGATCGATAAATGGGCAGGACTATGAAAGTCCCAGTGACATTTTTCCCCTAGCAAGCCTGACCACTTACTCAAACAGTGTCATGACCTAATATTTTATTTAATCCACCACACTAACAAAGACTTGTAGTGAAATTAAACACCAGGAAATGAATTACTGTATCAAAGTCCAGTTTAGAGTTTCCCAGTCAACTTTCATGGCAGAGTTTACATCCAGATTCCGAAACCATCATTTGGCACTCACTTCCCACATGGCAGTACCCTTCTGACTGCAAAGGTCCTGCCACCCACTGCCGTTTCGCTCTTCAGGTTTCCTGAGGAAGTTCCATATGATAGCTCGGAGAAAGACAAGGAAGGAAGGCATTGTCCTCTCCTTGGGGTCCCTGGGCAGGTACCAAATATTGCTAAAATCATTTAAAATTGCCATGACCTGCATGTGCTGACTGAGACTGTATGGGAATGAGAAGAGAGACACGTCAACACACAGAGAAGCTAGGACCAGATGGATTGTGCTCTTTGATGGAGAAGCCACAGCACCCGGGAAGCTCAGTGCGTTTATTTCCTACAGCTGAACAGGGAGGTGGGGATAGTGCATACAGCTGAGTAAGAAGGCAGGATTTGCGGCATACAGTTGGATCAGGGTGGCAGGTAAAGCTAACATTTGTAGGAGCAGTCTTTAGTCCAAAAAAATATCTCGGAGTAGAACGATGCCATGATGTATTGTGCAAACACTGTCAATATTCACACTCGGACCTCTGAGGAAGGCTGTGCCATTCCCATGGGGTTGAGGTATCAGAGTCCTTGATATGGGCATGCCATGCTAACTGCACACATTCGTTCAGGACTTTATTTACTCAAGGCTTCCTCCGCTCTCCATGTAAAGTCACTGTTAGTGTTAATGTTATGTTTTTTCTTTTTTTCTTTCTGGTGTGTGTGTGTGTGGGTTTGTGTGGGTGTGGGTGTGTGTGTAAGAGAGAGAGGGGGAAGGGGAGGGGGAGAGGGAGAGGGAGGCATATATTTGGGTTCACATGTGTATAGGTTGGTTGAACGTGCGTGTATGGGGGCTGGAGTTTTACGTGAGAATCATCCCCAATCGCTCTTCTACAATGTTCACCGAGACAAGTACTCCCATTTAAATCCAGAGTTCACCAATATGGTTAGTCTTATTAACTGCTTCAGAGGCTAGAATTACAGATGAGCTAACTGGCTCATCCTGCACTTGTGTAGGCTTCTGAGGATCAGTGTGCTCGGTACAGGAAGAGGAGTCAGGTCCAGAGGAGGGATTTCATGTTCTGTTTCACACCGTCAAGATCTTATTAGGGCTACATCTTGTACAATAGAACCAGTAAAGTACAGTGGATGTGTGGCAGATGGCCCTAAAGGCTGGGTCAGTCCCATCTTAGGCATTCTTACTTTTTAGTCTTAAGTGTTGGGACGAAGTCCAGCTCTATGCTGGATGATGCACAACTCTGGGATTATTATTTTTGTTTTTTTGTTTTTTGTCTTGTTTTGATTTGTTTTTAAAAAAAGACTCTTGAGGAGCTTCCAGTGCACATTGAGGCCAGTGAGTTATTTTTGATTGATTGTTTTGTTTTGTTTAAATGTGCACAAGGTTTGTGGGAAAATGCAGATTCTACTGCTGCAGGTGTGGGGCAAACTCAAGACTTCACACACCTTCTAATACCCAGCTGAGGCCAATGCTGGTCAAGACCGCATAGGTGCTCCAGACCAGATGGCGTGCCTCAGCCTCCCAGACACTTGCAGGACCCTATTTACTGTGGTAGTGCAGAAGGGTTCTAGTCTGTGATGGAGTGTGGTTGAGGCAACATTTGTAACAGGAAATAGCTTTTGCTGAAAGACAGTTCAGTTTGGAGATGGTTTATATATTAGGGAAGTCTACGTGCTCCAGATAAATGGGACTCTGGGCCTAATGACATTATTTAGAAACAGTTTAAATGAAAATGAGCAGTTGGTCCTGCATATGCCTCTTCCTGGGTCCTGGAATGCCTCTGTTTAGTGTAACAGTCCTGATGTGGCCTCCTTGTGGCCTCTAAAAAGGGGCAGAGCTCTTTCTGCAAATGAAACCTCCTGGAGAAGAGCAGGAAGGCTGCAAACAGTTCCCAGCTTCAGATTAGAATCTGTCAAGCGTGGATCCCATAAACACAAACCTCTCCCCAGTTTGGCCTCAGAGTCTGAGATATGGCAAATTCTTCACTGAGCACTTTTCCCTGTCAGGAAGGGTGAGTGTGGAAAGGAGGAGAGATGAAGCCAAGGCCAAGGCTGCTACTACTGGATCTCAGACAGGCAGGAAATGCTTACTTGCTTTGAGACTTCCTTTTAATAAAGATTTATCTTATTTTTAAGTGTGTGTGTGTGTGTGTGTGTGTGTGTGTGTTCACTGAAGCTAAAGGACTTGGGACACTGGGTCCCCTGGAACTAGAGCTAAAGTTGTTTGTGGGGGTAGGTTTCCTGCACAGGCAGTATTTGCTTTGAAGCATGGAAGCACGTCTTTAGCCCTAAGGCCTCCTCTTAGATCTTCACCAGGACCGTCACACACAGCCATATATTTGAACCAATCAGGAAATTCAGGTAGGATTTCTCTTTGGGTCCTTAGTAGATTAAGGGTTTCCCCTTGGGGATGGGGTCAGGACAAATTCTATTTTAAATTTCTCCAGGTGATTTTAATGGGGGAATCCACATTGTAGAAGATGGTGTAATTTGTTCTCCACGTGTTCATAGTGACCTTACTAAGTGTACATGTTTTAATGTTTTTGAGCAACAATAACAAAATACCACAAACCACTGACTTATAAACAAGATGTCTTGTTCTTACAGTTCTACCGGCGGGGAAGTCCAAGACCAAGCACTAACTGAATTAATGTCTGTGGAGGTGTCACTTCCTGGGCATGGATGGGCATCCTTGTGCAGTAGAAAAAGCAGCCAAGGGCTACTCCAGGCTCTCTCTGTTATATAAACTAATCCCATTTATGAAAGCTCCAGCTCTCTGGACTCCACCACTTCCTAAGGTCTCTGCCTTCAATACTCTCATAATGAAAACGAAGCGTCCACACGTGAACTTTGACAGGATACCAGTATTCAGATGACCCCGTAGGGCACTGTATTTAGCACAGGGCACACCTCAGGGACAAGATGCCAAGAATAGAAACTGAGATGGGTCTTTAGGCCATTTGCCACCCAAGCAGCCTGACTCACGATCACCCAATGGCTGAATGCTCATTTCTCCCTGAAGTTGCTGGTTCTGTTTATGTGTTTTTCAAGTTGTTACACCGAGCAGCAAACCTAGTTTCCCTAAAATTAAATACGATTGTGAAATATCTTAAGCATAAAAAATTCAGACTTGTACCTTAACTCAAAAGACTCGTGCTGTGTGAACCTTGCTGGGCTCTTATCTGGGAATGGATTATTCATTCCACATAGGATCCTGGTGACAGACTATGCTAATGATTTCAACAAAGTCTAGTTTTATGTACTGAAGAGTTTATTCACAGTAAGCTTACAGGAGTATGGCCCTGGGGTTGTGTTTTAGTTTAATAGATATTGCTTTGGTAAAATATTTTGACAAAAAGTAACTTATGGAAGAAATAACTTATCTCACAAGTCCAGGTTACAGTACATCACTGCAGGGAGTAGACAAATTCACAATGGTAGAGAGAGAATGCACACATGCTTAATACTTAGCTAGAGCTCTCTTTACTCTTATACAATCCAGAGTCCCAGACCAGAGAATGGTGATAGCACTTTCAGGCTGAGTCTTCCTACATTAACTAGAGCAATCAAAACAATCTCCCAGAGAAACGCCTATATACCGTAACAATCTAGACTGTCTCTCATCGAGACTCTACTCAGGTGATTCGAGTTTTTGTCAAGTTGATAAAACTAACCATCACAGGTTATTTATAGGAACATGGATGACCCAGAGGTAGCTATACCCTGTATGGAAAATGACTCACAAGAGCTACATCTCTGAATCATTCACAACTTGAATCATTCACTCTCCAGAAGTTGTTACTGTTTATATAATTTGGGGTGAGAGCTTTATGGATCTTGTAAATTTCAGGAGCTTCTGAAACTTGTACATTGTTTATACACCCTACCACTTACGAGCCTCTGTCCAGGACTTAAGAGTCCTCCAGGAAGAACTTTTTTTTTTTTTTAGTGAGAGGAATTTGCTAAACAACAACTCATATGTTGAAGCTTGGTCATTAGCCTGTGGAATTACTGGAAAGTGTGAGGACATTTCAGATTGGTGCATAGGGGGAGGAATTTAGGTCATGGTGGGGGCACATGTTTGAAAGGACATTGAAATACTTAAATACTTCAGTTCCTCTTCTGTTACCCACTGTCACGATATTATCAGCTTTCCTTTTCCATGTGTTCCTCCCAGCCTTTGAGATGTTCTGCCTCACAAGAGGCTCCAAAACAACAACAACAACAACAACAACAACAACAACAACAACAACAACAACACAAAAAACAAGAGGGAGTAGTAACCATTGGCTTAAACCTCTGAAACAATGAGAAAAAAATATATGTATGCACACACACACACACACACACACACACTGAAATTGTTTATCTTAAGCATCTGTGATAAAGAGCAAAGCAAGCTGACTGAACCGACGCCAACGTTCCTATCACTTGCATTTGCTAAATATTAATATTCTTCTATATTTACTTTAGCATTTGCTTTAAGAAGAGTTGAAAATATATGTGATGTAGCTTTTCTTTTCTAAGGTTGTGTATTACTCTGAGTTCTTTAAAATAAAAGTTGATAGAATAAATATATGCATATGAATATGAATACATACATATATGTGATTTATTATAGTGCGTTATAGGCTGTGGTCTGGGTGGCCATCAGTCAATATTGGAATCCCAAAGAAGTAGGTTCTAATACCAGAAAAGGACTGCCTTCAGCAGTAGGATAGATAAACTTGCCAGCAAGAGTGAGGTCAGCCAGGCCAAATGCAAAAGCGTATTTTTTCCACATCCTCTGACACAGGCTGCCACCAGATGGTTTGGCCCAGATTTAAGGTGGATCTTCCCACTTTAAATGACCAATTCAAGAAATTTCCTTACAGTTGTGCCCAGCTACTTGGTTATAATTGATTATAGATAGAGTCAAATTAACAAAAGATTAGCCATTACAAGTGTATTCCTTGACACACAATCATATATCTTTGTGTCTGCTTAATTTCCAAATGGAAGCAATAACTAGGTCATAATTCTGTCTAGAATAACTATCTCATATATAAGTACAAGTGTGTTATATATTTTCGAAAAGGTGACAATATTCCTTGAGGAATGCTTAGTCTTTTAGTGTCTCAAATTTTAAATGTGATAATAGCCAGTGGTATATGGTATTTATTTCAATCTATGTTATATTACATGATAAAGAAATATAGAGAAGAAAACACAAATGTCTGATTAATGCATACATATACACATATATCTCTATCTATCTATCTATCTATCTATCTATCTATATCTATATGTATACATACAGATTCTTCACCAAATAAGACAAAAACACCAAGTAAGTTATAATTTTTGTTTCTGTAATTGGTCATGTGGTCTTAGCTGGTATTTATAACTACTGTCCACTGCTAGCCATTCTGTATTTTCTCTATCCTGAGGAAGTACTCAACAGACCTTGGTTTTTCTCTGGAGAAATGACTCACACTTTCATTCCTAGAGGATCTGGGCCCTTGGTCATCCTGCCTGGCTTGTATTTTCCCATTGACTTTTATCTCAGGACATGGTGACATCAACAGATAGCCTAAAGGATCTCCTGCACTCTAAACATCATCTTCCTTACCCCCATTGTGGAGAAGCAATCCAGGCTCCCAGGGTAGTCTGGATCTATCAGCCCCTCTTAACGCTGTTATTTCTTTTCTTTTTTTTTTTTTTTTTTTTAATTTTTTTTTTTTTTTTTATCTTTTTGGCTTATTGACATCAGAAGCCCAAAGTGTCCAGGGGAAGTCTGAGTTTCTAGTCCAATAAAATGTTTCTTTTGTCTTTGGTAGGAATGTTTTCAATCCAGTTTCTAGGCCAGGAGAACTTAAGGTCTCAAGTTTCTAGGCCAGGAGAACTTAAGGTCTCAAGGACAGGAAACAATACATTCCTTGATGGGTCACTAGGGGTGGCAGTGAGTAGAAATACTGCCACTTCCAGCCATTGGTTCCTGGCTACCTGAGGAACTGTAACTGGGTCCCAGACCTTAGTATGTCCCCAGATGTTAGCACAACTAATACCGTGGTCTAACTGTCACCCAGACAGTGAAATCCAGCAAGTAAACAACACCCCCTGCCAAAATTAAAACAAAGACCTAATCCATCAAAGTCATACTTCTGGGAACGTCTCTCTGAATGTACTAACCTTGCCTCTTGGCTTCTGTAGTTCTGCCTCTGGCTAACTGTTCTTGTTGACTGAAATATGTCCATCCAGGACATGGTATTTGTGTTTAAAAGCTCACCCCGAGAAAGGCTCAGGGCTACAGTGGGATCTAGAGCACCCAGGGTAGCCTCGCTGGCCAGCTAATAAAGACTTTCTCTTGGTTTAAATCTATGTCTGAGTCTTCTCTGATGGGCGCCCCACAACAAAACCATATCGCATATTGGACATTGACTCAAAGCACGCACTGCCCTCTGGAGAACCCTGCACCAGCCCTCCAGGACACTGCCACCTAACTGACACTGTATCTTCAAAAACAAATCCCACTATTGTATTAGGCCATGTGCTTCAGGATAGCGGGGAGCATTGTAAGACGTACGGATTCAATCAGTGACCCAACTACCGCACCTCTCTGCCTGTGACGCAAGTACCTTGGTCAGAAGCAACCCACCCTAAATCTGGCCAGCACATTCTGGTGGCCACCCACAGAGCAGGACATCTGAGTAGAAAGCGTCCCCTTTTAGAGTTTCATTACAGCTTCAGGAATCCACTGTGTAAAGTGGCCTTGCAAGTGTTTCCTGGCTGACAAACGACTTCTTCAACTCAAATCTACTCATCGAGGTTCTCCTTGTGTTTAAGAGAGCTTGCACATTTGCAAGTCATTCGCAAAATTCAACAGATAGGCAGGCGACTCCAGGCTGTGTTGCCAATATCTTAGGAACGGCCATTCTTTTGGTTTGTGCGTGTTTTGTCTTCCTCTTCCTCCTCCGTTTTAAACTTTTTATTAGTTCTTTGTGAATTTCATACCAAGCACCCAATCCCACTCATCTCCCTGCCCCCTCATACCCGCCCGCCACCTTTGCAACCTACCCCCCACAACAGAGGAAAAAAAAAATCTCATGGAAGCTGTAGTGTGCTTCAGTGTGTCTCAGTACACCCTTTTGCCCACACCTTGCTTGAAATGTTCATTGCAATGACGCATTGGTCTGGTACGAGGCCTCTGGCTTCTGCTACTTTATCAATTCTGGAACTTCATTAGGATTCCTCTTGGATATCCTGTTGTTGGCCTGTGTCGTGGAGATCCTGTAGTTTTGGATCTGTGGGACCGGCCCTTCATGTAATCCAGCAGTTCATTGATGGGGTAGATATTGGGACCTGAGAGATATCCGAGGTGGTCAGCCTGCCAGCTCTCCCACTGGCTCAACAGAAACCCCTGCTACCAGGGCTGGCTCTACCCCACTGTCCAGGTGAGGTGCAGGGCCTGCTATCCCGAGGGTTGTAGCCGCTGAAGGGCATGGCCAATTTTCTCACTCTCATGACCTGGGAGCCAGCTCTCCTGCCTGCCATTGGTGGCGAGGGTTGTGGGGTGGTGATGGCGGCGCCGCTTGGGGTCTCTGAGTGTTTGGATTCACCTCAGAAATGGTCTCAGGAGTGCTATGCCCCACTTGCGTATTATGGCACTGGGCAGGGGTTATGTCAGGCATGGTCGTGTTCCGCACCACCACCACCCTGGCCCCGCCCCAGGCCTGCACAGCATCTGATCGGTGGTTGTTTCAGGCTAGCTCCCTCTCCAAGCCCTAAGGTGCTAGTCTGGTGGTAATCTTGGGTTGGGTGCTTTCATGGCCTGCCAGAGCAGCCCCATGCAAGTGTTGTATGGGACCTGTGTGGACCCAGACTGGTGGTCGTCTTAAGCTAGCTCCCTGTCTGAGGCCCTAGCATCAAACTTTTTTCAGGGAATGTCAGTCTACTAATCATTCAGATGTTCATAGGTCAGAACATTGAGCATAGACGTAGCTCTGCTCCACTCTGCCACCTGCTGACGCACGTGTGGCACAGCAGCCACACTTGTAATGCTTCTGGGGGTAGTGGAACAACCATTCTTAAGAGACTTAAAAGAAAACAGCCAGGCAAATTGGATAATTGTCTTACTTAGAGATGAAAAAGACTGCACTCTTCACATGAAAGACATCTTCATGAAATCTAGACCATAATTGGAACTCCGAATGTTTTAACAGTCCACGATAACAAGTGAAGACTGTCAGGTCTTCAGGCAAATTCAGCCATGTGGCCTCACCGTGGCTCCTGCCAAGAGCAGTGCAGCTGCCTTAGAAAAAGACGCCATGGCTCCCACCATTTTGTATCTTAAAGCATTAGTAAAGGGCGTGTCCTCTGGGCCTTCCCATTGTGGGGGAGTAGGTTTTATATAATATACCAACTATACCATTTCCATTTCACTGAGCCTTAAAAGTTGACTCATCAACACTAGGCCAAGAGATATCCGGCATCTCCAGCTCCTTTTCAGTAGACCATCTTACATGAAATACTTCAGTCAACCAATCAAATAAACTTAGACACATTGTTTTTCAAACTGTGGACTTCCATACTTAACTTAGATTTGCCATGCAGTGGGTCCATATTGATAAACTCAGCCTGATCTAGTTTCATGTCCCACTGTTATCTTACACTCTTAAAATCCATTCCCATTAGTTGTACAGCATACTTCCTCATGGACGCCATTTTCTCTCTCCCCTCCAGGAGCCTGTTTAGCCTTGAGTCTGTCATAGATCTAGATGAACTGATCTAGAACCATTGGTGGGGACCGAGAGACATGAGTAATGTCCTGCCTGGCATCTCCCTTAGGGAAAGACATTGATTGGGTAGACAATTGGGTAGGCAAGTGAGGGCACTATTTCAGGGTGTGTGGGTAGGAATGTATCCTCTGTTAACGGTGCAGTGACTCCTCCCTCAGGTGAGGCGAACCACTCAGAATCTGAACGCTCAAGGCCCTCAGCTTCACTAGGGTTTTCCCAAACATCTTCATCCCAACTTGCAAATCCCACTCCTTACCTATTAGTGCCTCGATTTTAACCCTCTCTGGGATGACACTTGAATCTTCATTGTAGGTCAGCCAATTTTATAATGAGGCTTTGGTTTGATTTTCTATAGCTAAATTCTATGGCTGCGGGAGAGAAGATTCTTTTCCAGGACACAGAGAAAACATTGTATTTTTATGTGAATCTGAAGCTAGTTAATTCTTCACTGAGCTCATACTTTTCCTGTGCTAGTTTATCCAGAGCTTCTAGAAGCAACTAGCCAACACCCCTAGTTTCCTTATGTATCCAAATTGTCAAAAGTTTTATATACAGGTTCTCTAAATTCCTTGTTCTCTGCAGTTAACCCTTAAAATATTTGAAGCTATGGGCTTGCAAGGTTCTCCCCGCTACCAGAGGAGTCATCAGGAACTGTGGGTGCTAGTGTGCAAAGCCTGTACCAGATATTTAAAACACTCAGCCTAACAATTCTATTTCTGTAGAAACACTCTTGGTGCTACAACCTGTATTAGTCAAGGTTTTCTAAAGGAATAGAACTGACACCCACACCCACACGCATACACACACACACACACACACACACACACACATGATTTTTTAGATATTATTACACATTATGTGGAATGTGAAGTCAAACATTGACTATCTCTGGATAGAAAGACTAAGAATCTTTCAGCTAAGACTAATTTGCTAGTTGCTCAGTCCACAAGACTGTATGCCTCAGCAGCCCTGATCCGCTGCTGGAGTCCAAAAGGATTCCTACAGAGTTCAGCCATTGCTGGAATCCCGAGAAAGTGAGTTCTAATACCAGTTGTCTTAGGGTTTGCTGTGAAAGGACACCATGACCAAGGCAACTCTTATAAAGACAACATTTAATTGGGGCTGGCTTACAGGTTCAGAAGTTCAGTCCATTATCATCAAGGTGGGAGCATAGCAGCATCCAGGCACACATGATGCTGGGACAGCTGAGAGTTCTACATCTGTTCCAAAGAGAAAGAGAAGACTGGCTTCCCAGGCAGCTAGGAGAGTCTCAAAGCCTATTCCGACAGTAATGCACTTTCTCCAACAAGGCCACACCCACTCCTACAAGGCCACACCCACTCCAACGAGGCCCCACCTCCTAATAGTGCCTTTCCCAGGCTCAGCAAGAGTGAGCTCAACCAGACAGATAACAAAAGCTTCCTTCTTCCGGGTTCTTTTACGTCCATAGAAGGTGTGGCCCAGATTTAAGGTGGGTCTTCCTACCCCAAATGATCCAATCAAGTAAATCCCTTATGGGCTTAGGCTTTAGTAAAACCAGATGTAGTCAAGTTGACAAGCAAGATTAGTCATCACAGGCTATTTTCATTATTTTAGGCTCTTTGCATTTCCATATAAATTATACAATATAATTATCCAGTGAATTTTTAAACATTTCTATTTTTAGACATTTTCCTCAATAAATTTTCTGTGGCCTTTCATGCTGTAACAACCACTAATCTCCGAGTATTTATCCACATTGTTTTTAAGCACTGGAAATTGAACTCAGGGCCTCAGGCATGCTGAGCATATTCTCTTCTACTGAGCTGGACCCTAAGCCTCAACATGTGTGCTTACTCACTGAATCTGCTGTCTGACTTGAGTAAGTCCAACGGGGTGGCATGAGCCACAATAGTTCCTTTTGGAGACTGAAGCAAGATGACACCTCAATCCAGTAGTTCAAGACCAGCCTGGCCTCATAGGAAGGTCCATTGGAAAAACTTTTCTTTTTCTCAGCTCTGTGGGAACACTCTTGATATCAATACAGCTAGAGTGCTTTCTATATTTAGAAAGCATGTATTCAATCACATGTGGATATATACCTTCACCTAAGTGTGACTGTGTGCTCTTTACTTCTTTATAGCTGGCCTTTCATTCAAATTTATTTGAACATCTTTCCTTATGAATCTACAGGCTTCGCTATCATAACTACTTGGTAATATTCCCTTGGGTGAGGGATATCAGGCAGCTGGCCTGGCTTTCTCTGACTGATGGATATTTAGATTGCTTCTAGTTTTTTTGTTAGCACAAATATTTGCTCCTTTTCTCCTGACTAGTCTTTGAATATTGACTTTTAATTTAAATATAGGATGTGCCTTTTTTTTTACCTGTAGATTAATTTAGAGGAAGCTTGTTATCTTTGTTAGTTTTGAGCCTCTGCATCCAGACTGTATCCATTCATTTAAGTTAATTTGGGAAAGTTTTGCAATTCTTTTCAAATTTAAAAATGCATTTTTTGAGATTTAATCTCATCCTTATTTAGAGTTTAGAAAGACATTTTTGTTACATATTCAGACTTATTTTTCTCTAATAAGTGGATAAGCAACTGGTTTGTGTATTAACTCATTTTTACTTTATGCATCAGTACATGTAAGAAATTTAGCTATTCCTATCATCTCAAAGATAATAACGCCTATATAAATTGTTTGCCTGTTCTGACAGCCATGTTTGTCTTTATATAGGAAAAGTACAAGTCATAGCACAGTGGTTACTGTACCTTGAGCGCAGACCTGGGATAGTAGTCTTATCTATTTTCCTTTGCTATCTTGAAGCTTTCTGGTCATTCTGAGTTAGTAGTGGTTGGACGGGGATATTGCTTGTAATCTGTTCTGGCTCGTGACATGCAAAGGCACTAGATTGTTTCATAAATCTATGTATCTTATATGTTAGTAACTGTTAGGTCAGAATAACCTTACCCTTATGTGTCTTATATGTTAGTAACCGTTAGGTCAGAATGACTTTACACTTCCGAGAGTGGGGAAGATGGTGGTGCTTTGTGTCAGGATGTTCCGCCAAAGGTCCGTGTGCGAAGCGTCTGCTTCCTCTCACTTCCAGTTGGAGATCTTTGCCCTCTGCCCCGCTGTTTTGAAATAGCATGAAGCAGAGGAGCAAAGCGATCACAAGCTGAAGCCTTCCAAACTGTGAGTTAAACTGAACCTTTTTTCCTTTAAGTTGATCTTCTTAGGCACTTTGTCATAGCCATAGAAAGTAACAAAGAAGACATTTCCAATATTCCTCCCCCCCATGCTCAGTCTCTTCCACTGCTAACATTGTAACCACCCAAATCCCAAACTCTAAAACCAGACTCTAAGCAGTCCCATTGATTGATCTTTAGGCTTTATCTGAATTTTTCTGTCTTTGCAACTAGTATCTTTTCTGTGTTTCAGTATGTTTCACATATCACTTAGTTTAATCTTTTCCTATTTTTGAAGGGACATTGGTCGAATATTTTATGGAATCTCCCTCATTTGGGTTTGTCTCATATCGTCTCACAAACAGACCATGGGCTTTGGTTCTGGGAAAGAGTGTTGAGGTTCGGTCTATTGCTATGCGTTGTAATGCTAAATTCTATACTTGAAGGTCCAGGCCTATGAGTGACTTCTCACATGCGTGAGCTTTTGTTCTGCAAACCTTGTTCCTTGATTTAAAAACTATTAGTTCAGTGAAATTGGTTACAGTCAATTACGGGGTGAATTAGAGGTAGGTGGGTTAGGGGTGACCTGATTGGAGAAGGAGAGACTGGGAGGAAAGAGGAAGAGGGAGAAGGAGGGCAAAGCTGCCGCGAGGGGAGACGAACCATGAGCACATGGCCAGGAGAAACGTCAAGTATCTGGGGTACACCACTGGGGAGGGAGCCAGGCCTGCAGTTAGAAGAGGAGATCAGCGTTTACACCATAGTTATTGTCAAAGGCAAATAAAATAGCCATAGGCTGCGACTCATCTATTTGTAAGTTAGTTGCGGATTGGCTTCAACTGTTCATACTGCAGAGACTGCAGAGTAACCTTCTGCATCTTCACACTATGTTTGGGACCATGGGTACCTATCTTTGCTACCTGGCTACAGTTGTGGTGCCAGGTTTCTCCTCTGCAACGTTAGTTTCCCTCACTCTGCCCACAGCCTTGTGCGTGCTGGGTAAGCTCTGTACCACTGACTTAACAGTCTCAGGCTTTCTTTTGCAGCAAGTCATGAAGTCCAGCAGACACTGACTTATGAATCTGGGGCTCATGCCGTTAAATGATAGCCTTGCATATCACGCACATACAGATAGTATAACATCTATCCTTGGCTTGATATAGGTGTTTTAAAACAGTGTTAGAGACATATCAAAAGAAGTGTGTTTTGTGTGGGCCTGGGGCTAAAGCTTTCTTTGGAGAGATATATATTGAGGTATTTTGAGTCTTGTTTACTTTTCAGAGAAGACTCAGAAGGAGCAGGAAATGTGTTTTGGTTTAAATACATTTAAGTGGCATGGCAATGAAGAGGTTTGTGTAGAGATGAGTAATACACTCATTTGCTTATGCAACTCGATAAACCCTGGCTTGTGATGTATAGTCCTTCTCCAAAGAAGATACACAAATGGTCAGCTCGCACACACACAGATGCTCAACATCAGTAACCAGTAGGAAATACAAACAAAGCCATGATGGAACACTGCACTTTTAAAATAGCGAGAGTATGAAAAAAAAATTAAGTAAAATAAAAAGCAGCCAGAGTCACTGAGGACATGGAGCTGATGAGGACATGGCAGAAGACTGTAATTATTATTGTGGGAGTTTAAAATGGTGCATTATTAGAAAAGGTCTGTAGATTCTTCAGAAAGTTAAACAGAGAATTACCACACAATTCAGCCATTCTCCTGAGATGCACATGAAGACAGATGGGCACATAACAGCTTGCATGAGGATGTTCATTGTAGCGCTATTCAAAGTACATAAAACATGCTTACCTGCTGGAAACCCGTCAATGAACAAAGGGGCGATTTCAAAATGGAACAACTATGCCATGGATTGATATTGGACAATAAAACAGAGTGAAGAGCTGATATGCGCTGCCCATAGGATGAGCCTCAAAAATAATATACCAAATGAAAGAAATCTGTCACAAAGAACCACATAGACCGTGGTTTCACTATGTAAAATGTTCAGAATAAGCAATGCAATGAATGTCTGTCTATATGGAGAACATAGTGGGTGGTTGTAAGCGCTGGAGAGATGATCAGCAGGCAAGAGTACCTGCTGCTCTTGCAGAAGACCTGGGTTCTCCCGGGACCTATACGGTGGCTCAAAGCCCTGCATAACACCAGTTCTAGGGAATCTGATGCCCTTTCCTGGCCTCCACACCAGGTGCTCATGAGTGTATGTACATATATGCAGGCAAACACCCACATACATAGACTGTGAACTGCCACAGGGGAACACAGAAGTCGTTGGATGTGAGAGATCTGTACCACTGGTGACACTGGGCACCAGAGACCGGATGAGGAGTCCCTGGCAGTAAGTTGTGGTCTAGCTTAGCAAAGACAGTTCCTTGGTTCTCATGTGCATGGCTGTACTTCTGACATCCAGTTGAAACTTAAGGGCCTGTTATGCTTGTGTGTGTGTGGTTTTTTTTTATGTTTTGAGACTTCTCGTTAGTAACCAGGTTAATAATATTTTACCGTAACGTGCAGTCTTGGATTAAATACCTGTAATCTAAAGAATACAGAACAACAGAAAACATTAAAACCTTAAACAGTCTGGAGAGCGATGGCGTCCACCTGTTCTTTTCCTTAGCCTACGCTTTTGTAATTAGAAAATAAAAACAAGCCAGGCCGTGGTGGCGCACGCCTTTAATCCCAGCACTTGGGAGGCAGAGGCAGGCAGATTTCTGAGTTCGGGGGGTCAGCCTGATCTACAGAGTGAGTTCCAGGACAGCCAGGGCTACACAGAGAAACCCTGTCTCGAAAAACCAAAACCAAACCAAAACAAAAGCAAACAAGCTGACTCCTCCCTGTCCACAACAGCCTGTCTGGCACCTGGCAATCCATCCTTTGGATTGGTCCTGGTTGGATGTGCCTTCCCAAGTTTTCCCTGTACTACTGCAAATTCACATGAGTCTAGCCATATCAAAGCATTAGCTCCCTCTGGTACCTGGCTAGTGTTAGAGGCACACGGCAGGGAAAATCCTTAAGTCTCCACTATAAACTGGTAAATGTATCATGAAAAACGATGTGCCAGAATTAGAACAACAGCAACAACAACAAAAGAAAAAGAAAAATTAAAACAAGCAGGGGCTGGAGAGATGGCTCAATGTGGTTAAAGGCACTGACTGCTCTTCCAGAGGTCCTGAATTCAACTCCCAGCATCTACATGGTGGCTCACAACCATCTGTAATGGGATCCAACTCCCTCTTCTGATGTGTCTGAGGATAGCGACAGTATACTCACATAAAATCAATCAATCAATCAATCAATCAATCAACCAATTAATCAAATTTTGCATCCACTATGGAGGTCTGGCATTCCTTCTACAGTCTAATATAAGAAGGGGTGAAAAGCACAGCATTGCTTGTTTTCCTATAAATACATATGACTGAATATGGACTGCTAAGTCACAGCTTTAAAAAAAACGTAATCTGTGTCCTTTAACCCTAAACACTTCACTGATATTTTAAGGCATGCTCACGGGACTAGGGTCCTTTACCCTACCCCAGGTCACTGTTGCCTCCATTTGTATCTTTGTCCAGTTGGCTACCCTGGGCAACCAAGTCTAATCTGCAAGTTCTTGGTAGGACCTTGAAAGATTAGATTCTAAGCTTGGATGTTGAGTATCAGTTGTTTCTAGAGTTTTGGATTACTCCCCGAGACCAGTCTCCTCTTCTGAGGGATGGAAAAGACTTCATTTCCATTCTGAATTTGACCTCTCTTGTCTGGTCACTCACTGACAATCTGGTCTTCAGTCTTGAAAAGTGATGGATGTTCTCTGTCTCTGCATGGGAAAAACCTCAGGCCACCATTGATGTGCTTCAGGGTAGTATGCTCCCCAGATCAACCTTTGCTACTGTAACAAATACCCATGACAACAAATTTACAAAGAAGCAAGTTTTTGTTTTGGCTGACACTTTTGTACCTTTCAGGCCTCCTTACTTTGGGGCCCGACTGGAGGCAGCAGAGCATGATGATGACGTTCAGAACCACTTAGCCCACATCTGGGAGAAAAGGAGAGGAAGACGAAGGGGGGGCCACTGGGGGGTATCCACTGTGCCCTTCAAGGTCACACACACCTCCAGTGACAAGAATAATTACAACTAGACCTCACTCCCTGCACCCTCACTCTCTTCCCCCCTCTCTATCTCTGGTCCCACCCTAGGCCTCACTTTTTACAGGTCTCTCCAATTTCCAGCCTCACCAAATTGGGGTCCTAGATTTTGATTTGAGCTTTTGGGAGCCACTTGAGACTCAACCTAAAGCAGATATGCTTAGGCAGTGGAGCAAGCTGTCTGCTGACCTCATAGCACTCGATGTTTTCTTTGGTTTCTCAGACTTGGAAAGGCCTCGTCTTGGCAAGAGTGTGAGTAAAGTCTGGCTGAAGCCTCTGCTGTGTTCAGTCCTCAGGGATCCAGGCTGAGACCTCTCTCTGGTGTAATGGAAACCTTGGGTTGGTGGACATTATTCTCTCCACCTTCTAGAAGGAAGGGATGGCTCTTCTAAGCCTTTTTTGTCTTTCCCAGACCTCTGCCTGCCCTGCTGCAGATCTGCTGCACAGAAGGTTTAGAATGATCCAGCTTCTGCTGTCTCAAGGCTGGGTACTACTCAAAGATGACAGGCATGTCAGCTTAAACAGCGCAGTCTGGAAAGAAGCGGTGAGAGCAGCATCCCCAGGTTTTTCCGATGAGTGGAAAGATGCAGTTTGCACTCACAACAGCCTTCTGATGCTCCTTTTGCTCTTGGTGCAGTGCTTTGCTCTGTTGACCACTACGCAGCATTTATGCCTTCCTCTATGTGTGTGTTCTGTGTGCTTCCTGCTACGGATGGCTTGAGGATGATGTCAGGGGTCCTGGGTATCAGTGATGTATTAATTACTTTTCTATTTCAGTGATGAAAGTACCACTGTCAAGGTAGCTTATAAAAGAAAGAGGCTTTGGGGGCTTGCAGAGCAAGATGGTGGCGCAGGGGGTCAGGCGTGGAGGCTGGAGCGGCAAGCTTAGAACTCATATCCTGAAGTGTAAGCACAAGAAGGCAGAACAAACTTAAAATGGCGCGCTGTTTTTAAACTTTCCAAGTCCATCTCCTGTGTTACACTTCCTCCATCAAGGGCACACCTCTTAACTCTCCCCCAGAGTGGCATCAGCAGGGGAACAGGAGTTCAAAATCACAAGTCTATGAGAATAAACATTCTCATTCAGACCGTTGCATGGATTAGAATGGAAAGTCTTTGCAATCTTCCCCAAAGGTGGAGATGCAATATCCACTCCAGACCTCAGTGGATACTGGGAAGTGGAGAGGGGACTAGAGAGAAGCAGTGGAGAGAGGCTCTCTGCATTTCAAAGTTGGACACACAAAGAGCTGTGCTTCAGCTTGAAATGAAGGCATGCCAGACTTCCGGGCAGAAATTTTCTCTACTCTCTCATAGACTGTCTTGCATTTATATTAAATAAATGTTGGGCCAGGAGGGAAAGGCTTTCTTTCTACCACGTCTCCAGGAAAGCTGGAGTGAGTAAAATACACCCCAGGGCTTGGATCCTATTTTCAGACACCATTTCTTTGGTTTCTTCATAGGCTTATTTTTGAGAACCTTCCAGAAAACGTGTGTGAGAAGTTGTGCATCCGCTTATCTCGGCGAGGAACATGTATTTCCTTTCACTGATTTTGAGAGTTGTTATCTGAAAGCTGTCTAGACTTCAGATTCCAACTGGGCCAAGGAGACTGTGAATAAAATATGTTTCGTGTGGGGGTAGGACTGGATGCCATGAAATATTCCTTTTGCTGACCTCTGGGTCAGACTCCCTGCATAGTCAGCTTGAGGCCCCACAACTTGGGGAATGGGATTTGTCAGTGTCTAAGCAGTGTCCCATCAGTAGGAGCCTGTATATTGCTTGGCTCGCACAAAGTGCTTTTGCAATAAACTTTTCCATTTGGGTGAAAAGAGTGAAGGAACGGCCTTTAATCTTGCCTTGTGTATCTGTGGTTGGCTGGGGTGATTGCTCCCAACTGCTTTGAGATCATCTTGGTGGGATGGTGGGAGGAGGAGCCCAGCCTTTCTTTTCTTTTAAAGAAAAAAAAAAGTCTTTTATCCCAAGCTCATCATTCTAGCATCCAGCCAAAACCACATTTTTTTCCAGTTTATTAAACATGCTGCCTCTTAGATCTTACAGCAAAATCAATTTCCTTTCTGTAGGGGACAAGCATATTGTCTTGTGATTTTTTCATGTTGATTCTGCTGTCTTCAAAGGGCCCCCCAGTTCTCCAGCTGCAGCACAAAGCTACTAATTGGAGGAGAAAGGCATTATCCCTTTCTGTACTGGCCTGCTGGGATGGGGACCACAGCTAGCTCTCCTCCATCACTGAGCAGCAGTGCTCCCCTCACTAGGCAGCTTTGTCTTGGGGAGCACATAGACTACCAAGAGTCAGTGCCCCATAGGATGCTCTGCAAGGTCTCTAGTTCTCAGGGAGGCCCCAGGGCATCTGTCTCTTGCAACAAACATTGCTGCGACCTCAGCGTCCTGTGTTCTTCGTTGAGAAAAGAATTCACTTTGCGTCCTACCAAAGACCACATCAACTGTCCCACAACTAATTCAGTTTCTCTAGCTTGCAGAATTAGTAGGGCCTTTATGTTTTAGTGTCCAAAGAAGAAACCAGGAGTGAAATGTGCTTATGGGATGCGTTTTAATAATGGGTGATGTTAGCCTTATATAGCTGCGATAATTCCCAAGGCAATCAACTTACAGGGAGGAGAGAAAGTTCCCTCCACAAAGAATGCTAGTCAGTAGTGGCGAAGCGTCTGGTTGGACATCAGCTCCATTTCCCCCTGCTAAATGGCATATATAAGGAGTGCATTCAGCCATAGGGCCTAACCATTTGGTTTTGGAGGGTAGCCAATGACACTGGCAATCGATGGCAAATGTTTGGGGAGCTCTTTGGGATCCAGCTATACCAAGTCATTGAGAGGATGGAACCACAATTAAGAAAGTGCATGTAGTCATTTCTTCATGATCATTTCTTAATGATCACTGGTGGAAGGACCAGCCCATTGTGGCAGGTGATCTTGAGTTCTAAAAAAAAAAAAAAAAAAAAAAGGCAGAAAAAAGCAATATAAGCAAACTGGAAAGCAGTACTCGTCTCTCCATGGCCTCTGCACCAGCTCCTGCCTCCAGGTTCCTGCCCTGTTTGAGGTTTTGTCCTTACATCCTTCAATGATGAGCAGTGCTGTGGAAGTGTAAGCCCTTAACCTTTCCTCCTGCCAGTTTCTCTGGCAGGATGGTGTTTCATCGCAACAGCAGTAACCCTAAATAAGACCCATCCTATTAACGGCACTGGGATATTACTTGGTGCCATCCGACATCTAGTTGGAGCAGTGTTCTACTATTGCTTACTATTGCACACTGACCTGACTCCATCTACATTCCTTTTATATGTGAATAAGTCTTTGGAACGTTCAACAGACTTCAAATGACTGTTCAATAGGCCTTTACAGTTAGTTATCCTTTCCCGTATCCCTCACTTCCTCCTCCCCTTCATATACCCTCCCCACTTAATCCTGCTAGTCTACCCTCTTTTTTCTCCCATCATACAATAAATCTTATTTCTCTTTCTCTGGAAGATCCTCCCCTCCCTCATTCCTCACTAGATACCTAACCTTTGTGATTATTCTAAATGAAACAAACACATCTAAAATGTTAAAGCTAACATTCACATACACAAAAAATGCAATATTTGTCTTTCCGAGTGTGGGTTACATTACGCAGGGATGTCATTTATTGCTCCATTCATTTGACTGAAGGTTTGATAATTTTTCTTAACAGCTGAATATTATTCTACTTTATAAAAACACCTGTGATGGTTTATATATGGTTGGCCCAGGGAGTGGCACTGTTGGGAGGTGTGGCCTTGTTGGAATAGGTGTGTCACTGTGGGTCTGGGCTTTACTACCCTTGTCGTATCTGCCTGGAAGCCAGTATTCTGCTAGCTGCCTTCTGATGAAGATGTAGAACTCTCAGCTCCTCCTGCACCATGCCTGCCTGGATGCTGCCATGCTCTCGCCTTGATGATAATGGACTGAACCTCTGAACCTGTAAATCAACCCCAGTTAAATGTTGTCCTTATGAGAGTTGCCTTGGTTGTGTGTGGTATCTGTTCACAGTAGAAAAACCTTAACTAAGACAGCACCACGTTTTCATTATCCATTCATTATTTGATGGACATCTAGGATGTTTCCAGTGTCTGACTTTTATGAATAGAACAGCAATGAACATGGATGTGCAAGTCTTTCTAGAGAAAGATGTAGAGTCCTTTGGGTATATGCTCAAGAGTGGCCTAGCTGGATATTGTATTAGATCATTTTTCAGCTTTTTGAGAAACATTTGCACTGATTTTCACAGTTGTTGTAGCAGTTTGTACTCCCACAAACCATGGATAAGTATCGCCCTTTTCATATCCTCACCACCATGGGCTGTCCTTTGTTTTACAGATCCTGGCCATTCTGACTTGGGAAAGATACCCTCCCCACCCCTAAAGTAGTTTTAACTTGCATCTCCCTGCTGGCAAGGATGCTGAGCATTTTAAAAGCATTTTTGAACCTCTATGTCTCATCTTTGGGGAATTCTGTTTCATTCTGTACCCCATTTTTAAACTGGCATCTTTCTTTTCTTGATGTTAATTTTCGTTCTTTCGTTCTTTGCATATTTGAGATACCAACCCCTGGTTAGTTGTATGAATGGCAAAAAATGTTCCCATTCTTTGGGCTGCCACCTTTCTCAAATGGTGGTGTCCTTTGCTGTGCAGAAGCTTTTTGGTTCTGTGGAGTCTCACTTATTTATTATTGGTCTTAATATTTGCACTATCGAGGTCCTATTGAGAAAGTCTTCTTTTGTGCCAGTGAGTTCGTGCTTAGTCCATACTTTCTCTTCCATCCTGCTCAGTGTATCTGGTCTTATGTTGAGGTTCTTGATCAACTTGGAGTTAAGTTTTGTGCTAGTGATAGATACAGGCCTATTTGCATTCTTCTACACACAGCCCTGTAGCATGACTAGCACTATTTGTTGAGGACGCAGTCTTCTCTCCGGTGTGTATTTTTGGCTTCATTTTTTAAAACTCAGGTGTCCATTCATGTGGAGGTTTAAATCTTGGCCTTTAATTCGATTTTTTTGATCAATGTGTCTGTTTTTATGCCAACACCATGCTGTTTATTGCTACCTCTCTTTAGTACAATTTGAAATCATTCATAGTATTACCTCTAGCAGTTCCTTTATTATTCATGATTGGTTTTGTTATCCTGGGTTTTTTATGTTTCCATATAAAGTTAAAGATTTTTTTCTCTAATTTCTGCAGGGAATTGGATTGAAATTTTGATGAGGATTGCATTAAATTTATAGATTGTTGTTGGTAAGGTGTCGTTTTTTTCCCACAATGTCAATCCTATTGATCCACAAACATGAGTGACATTTTCATCCTCTGATTTTCTTTTCTTCAATGTGTTTTACTACACAACTCTTTCACTCGCTTGGCTAGAGTCACTCCAAGATATTATTTCTGAGGCTATTGTAAAAGATATCATTTCCTTTGTTTCTTTCTCAGTATGTTTGTAATTTCTATGTAGGAAGGCTACTGATTTTTGTGTGTCTGTTTTATAGCAAGTCACTTTGCTGAAAGTGTTTATCAACGGCGGACATTTCCTGGTAGAGTCTTTAACTATCTTATATATAAAATCATATTGTCTAGAAATAAGGCTGCTTTGACTTCTCCCATCCTTATTTGTGTCTCCTTCAGGTGTCTTGCCTCTCTAGCTGTGACTTCAAGTACTACATTGACTTGGCATGGAGTGGACATCCTTGTACTGTCTTTTATTTTAATGAAAATGCCTTGAGTTTCTTTCTGTTTAGGATTATATACATATCTTGAGCCATCCTTCCAGCTCTGGGATGAAGCCAGCTTGATCATGACAGGCAGTCTTTTTGATGTTCTCTTGGTAGGATTTCTACTGCTGTGAAGAGACTTATGACCATGGAAGCTTAGCTGAGTGGAGTCTTGCTCCAAGGTCACCACTTCTCTTCATTCCATTTAATATCTGGATTTTCTTTAATCTGTTTATCCCCTTGAACACAGGACTTAGCTCCATTCCACTTCCTAGTGCCCCTTTCTCCTTACATTGTACGTTTTATAACTTTTCTTATTTAGCCTGCTCCTTTTCACTGTAGATCTGCGTAAGTGTGGCCGCTAATAACCAAGCAACACAGTCAATACTAGGCTGTTGGGAAATTTCCTCTGCCAAAGCTATTAATCCAAACCACTTTAATTTTGCCTTGGGCAGATTTTTTTTTTTTTTTTTTTTTTGGACAAGGGCAGAAAGAAGCCACATTCTTCAAAATATCACAAGAAACTAGGCTACCCACTGCCATTCCTCTCCTCTGAAACCTCTTGAGGCAGGCTCCCAAGGTTCACATCACTCTCAGCACCACGTTCCTACTAGGATGGCCTATTAAGCCCAGCTTAAAGCATTCAACTGCTTTTCTAATCCATAGTTTCAAAGTTCATATTCCTATAAACAAAAGCATGGTCAGGTCTATCACAGCAATAGCCCAGTCCCTGGTACCAACCTCTGTCTTACTTAGAATTTTTATTGCTATGGAAAGACATAAAGACCACTCTTATAGAGGACAGCATTTAATTGGTGTGGGCTTACAGTTCACAGGTTTAGTCCATTATGATTATGGTAACAGGCAGCATGGTGCTGGAGGGGAGGACAGGAGCTTTATCTGCAGCTATCAGGTAGAGACCAGGGCACACTTCTTCCAGCAACACCCCATCTATTCCAACAAAGGAAACTCCTAATAGTGCCACTTCCTATGAACCTATGATGGCCATTTTATTCAAAACACCACAGATGTATTCTTAAATTTGATTTGCAAGTATTTTATTGAGAATTTTTGCATATGTGTACATAAGAGTTATTTATGTACACACATTAATTGGTCTTAATTTTTTAATTAATTAATTGGTCTTAATTTTTTTTGAGTTTTGGTATCAAGATAATAGGAGTTTTATAAAACAAACTTGGTAATGTTTCTTCCGTTTCTATTTAATGGAATAATATGAGGGCTGTTGGCATTCTCACTTCTTGAAGGGCAGTAGAATTCTATGTTTTATCCATCTGGTCATGGGCTTTTCTTTTGTGAAAGATTAGAACATCTTAAATTAATGCTTCTATTTAACTAGGAGTAATAGGTCTGCTTAGATTGTTAACTGCATTTGGTAGGTCATATATATCAAGAAATTCATCCATTTCTTTTAGATTTTCCAACTTGGTGAAATACAGATTTTTCAAATATGCCTTTATGATTCCTTAAATTTCCTTGACATCTATTTTAATACCTCCTTCTTCGTTTCCAATTTTATTAACTTTGACCACTTTTTAAATTAATGAGGCTAGAGATTTATTAATCTTTTTTATTTTCTTCAAATAACCAACTCTTCATTTTGCTTATTCTTTCTAATTTTTGTATGAATTTCATTGATTTCATCCCTGAGTTTGATTATTTATTTATTTATTTATTTATAACACCCCTTTTTGTTCTTATTTCTTCTTATTTATTTTATTTTTAGAGATTTCAAATGTATTACTTTATTAATATAATTGTATTAATTGTAATTGCAATCAAAGGTATTAAGTTATTAATGAGATCTTTCCAGAATTTGATGTAGGCAGTTAGTGCTATGAACTTGCCTCTTACACTCCCCCTTCATTGTGTTCCATGGTTTGAGTATGTGTGTTTTCATTTTCATTCAATTCTAAAAACGTTTTTAACTTCCTTCTTGATTTTCCTTCACCCGATTTTCATTTGTTAGTGAGTTGTTCAGTTTCCATTCAGTAGTGAGTTGTTCAGTTTCCATTCAGTAGTGAGTTGTTCAGTTTTCATTCGGTAGTGAGTTGTTCAGTTTCCATGAGCGTGTATACTTTCTGCTGTTTCTGTTACTGATATCCACTTTAATCCAGGGTGGTCAGTTAAGATGCATGGTCTCTCACTTTTCCTCTAGCTGTTGAGACTTGCTTTGTGTCCTAACAGGTAGTCGGCTTTGGAGAAAGGTATGCACTGCTGAGAAGAAAGCATGATCCTCAGTGTTTGGGTGGAATGTTCTGTAGATATTTGCCAAGTCCATTTGAATTATGATGCTATTTAACTGCAGCGTTTCTCTGTGTAGTTTTTGTCTGAATGACCTATTGGCGATAATAGGGTGTTGAAGTCACCCATTTTCTCTGTGTTAGGATCCGTATGTGATTTTAGCTGTCGTAGTGTCTTCCTCATGAACTTGGATGACTGTGTTAGTTACATAAGTGTTTAGAATTGCAATGTCCTCTTGACCGAATTTTCCTCTTATGTGTGTGAAGTACTTTTCCCTATCTCTTCTGATTAAGTTTCGATCTGACATCTATTTTTAAAAAATAGCTACAGCTGCTTGCTTCTTGGTTCTATTTGCTAGGAATAACCTTTTCCATTTTGTAACCCAAGGTGATGTCTGTCCTTGATGGCAAGGTATGTTTCTTGGATGCAGTAGAAAGACGGATTCTGTTTTATAATTCACTCTGTTATTTTGTATTTTTTTTTTAATTAGGGAATTGAGACTATGAATATTTTTTAAATTTTTATTTATTTACCTTTATGCTTTGTGCATTGGTATTTTGCTTACATGTATGTCTATGTGAAAGTGTCAGATCTTGGAGTTACAGACAGTTGTGAGCCACCACATGGGTGCTGGGATTTGAACCCTGGTCTTCCAGAGGAGCAGGCAGTGCCCCAATGACTGAGCCATCTCTCCAGCTCTAGGACTATTAATATTGAGAGCAAGAATTGAACAGTGTTAATTAATTCCTGTTACTTTATTGTTATGATTTTTCCTTATTGATTACTGTTCTGGGATTATCTATTCCTTGTATTCTCCGAGTGTAGTTAACATTCTCTTCAGACTGAATCTTTCCTTTTATTGCCTTTTGTAGAGCTGCACTAGTGGAAAGGCATGGCTTCAATTTGTTTTGAATGTGAAGTGTTTTGCTTTCTTCATGGGTTGTGATTGATAGTTTTGCTGGGTATAGTTGTCTGCGCTGGCATTTGTACTAGGAAGGACCTCCTAGTTTTCAGATTCTCCATTGAAAAGTCAGGTGTTATATAAATGGATTTGACTTTATATGTTACCTTGGTCTTTTTCTCTTGCAGATTTCAATATCATTTTTTTGTTCTATACATTAGTATTTTGAATATTACATATCATGGGGATTTTCTCTTCTGGTTCTATTTAGTGTTCTATATGCCTCTTATACATTGGTAGTCATCTCCTTTTTAAGCTATGGAAACAATTTTCTATGATTTTGTTTAGAATATATTCTGTGCCTTTGACCTGGGTTTCTTCTCTTTCCTCTATACCTCTTATTTTCGGTGCGGTCTTTCCATAGTGCCCCAGATTTCCTGGATGTTTTGTGCCTGGAATTACTTAGATTTAACATTTTCTTGGCTGAGCTATCCATTTCTTCTACTCTGTGTTGACGCCCCAAACTTTTCTCTTCCACATCTCTCAACCTGTTAGTGAGACTTACCTCTGGGACCTTTGTTGACTTGCTAAATTTTTCATTTTGAGTTTTATTTAATGTTAGATTTTCTCCAGTCATTGCATTTCCTTTTTAAATTCTACTTTCACATCTTAAATTGTTTTCATGATCTCATTCAACTCTTTGTGTTTTCATGGTCTACATGGAGACATTTATTTATATCTTCTTTACAGATATGAATAAATATACCCACATATTTGAACATACTCATAATTGATATTTTAAAGTCCTTTCCTTGTGCTTCAGTTAAACTGATCTATATGTTTTTTCTTAGTCAAGGCATAATAGAATAGTGTTGCTGGCTTCTGGAGGAGACATATTGCCTTGGTTGTTCATGTTTGTGTTTTTGTTATAGGATTTAGATATCTGTAATTAGGGTATTTGAAGTGATTTTTAAATATAGATATCTGGTCTTGTCTTTTTTTTTTTTTTTAGGTGTGTTGTTTTTTTCTTTTATTGCTGTTGTTCCAATCTAACAAGCAGAATTATGCTTGGTTTCCAATCTTGGGGCCCCTCCCTAGCTCTGGCCTCGGATGACAGGGGATGGGGATGGGCTGGGAGTAGGAGCTGAGGTGAGTGGCAATTTAAGTTCTAAGAGTACTCTGGAGACACCAGGCAGGTAGCAAATCAGGAGGGGCAGATCTAACTAAATGCTTTGAAACTAAAGTCCCATGATCAGACATAAAGCTTCAGGATCTTTGTCCTACTAGATTCTGGTCTTGCTTTCATTCAGCATTTCCTTACTATAGTATCTTACTAATAGTACCCCACTATTCTTCTCATTTGGAATGGATATATATATATACACATAGTGTCATTATATGTTGGAACTATACTGTTTGCCTCTTTATTTTACAGGGAATTACAATTAAGAAATTGCCTTGAATCTTAGGAGAGACTTTAGACAGTTTTAGTACTGTGAAGGACTATGGGAAATTTTAGCCTTGGACCAAACATGTTTTTGTTGTTGTTATTGTTGTTGTTGTTATGCTATGAGCATGAACCTATGGGGGCCAGAGAGTAGAGTGTGATGGTTTGAATGAGAACTGCCACTGGGCAGGCTCAGGCATTTGAACATGTTGTCCATAGTTGGCAACTGTATCTGGGGAGGTTTGGGAGGTTTGGCCTTGCTGGAGGAAGTATGCCTTGGCGATGTGCTTCTAGAGTCTTTGAGAACACTTACTCTCACTCCACGTTCAGCTTGATCCAGCTCCTTCACTCCACGTTCAGCTTGATCCAGTTCTTCACTCCATCTTTGCAGATGAGGATGTGACCTCTGAGTTCCTGCTCCAACCACCAAGCTTGCTTGCAGCTATGTTTTCCTTCCATGCTGGACTCTTATCTCTTTTGAACTTCCCATGTAGACCGGAATGGCCTCAAGCTCACAGAGATTTATGCTTATACCTCTGCCTCCTGAGGGTGGGGATTAAAGGTGTGCCTTCTGTCGCTCCTGTCTCTGGGTATATTGTTTTTATCGCCAACAGAAGAGTAACTATCATAATAATAAAACCTCATTTCTGAAGATAGAGCATGCTTTGATAGTAAGACCTAGAGAAATCATTTGGAACTGACATGGAAACTTCTTTTTTACTGACTAGTTTTATAGTACTGTGAAGTTTTATACAGGCTGCTGTGGGGGGATAGTCATCAGTGGCATTGCCTCATGGTAAACTCTGAACGCCCCATTATTAACTTGCCAGGTAAGACTGACCACTGGTACAATAGTGGCATATTGGTTATGGTGCTACCCAATTGATTTCTGATTGGATGTGAGGTCTGTGGCCACAGGAGGGACTTCATATGTGAAACTAAACCTAGTAAAAGTCCGTTACTTAGGAGATCATAGAACCTATGAGACAGCTGACTACTGTTGTTTTGCTAAATGGACATATAAGAACTGCTTTATAAATATTTATGCTTATATCCACAGATTAGAGCTGTTCTTACCTCTGGCCAGAGAAGCTTCTCTCTGCAGTGAATAGCAGTCAGTGAAGAGACTCATAACTAGTTAAGTGACTGTTGAATGCTGAGCTCTAGATAGGAGATGTCTATCACTCTCCATCCCAATGCTTATCTGGCATCACGGAAGACAGGGCGGAGATAATGTCAGAGCCACCTGAGGCTTGCTGTGGAATTCTGTCTTCTGGATAGGATGTGGCCTCTGTGCTAATGGACTCACCGAGGCTATGCTTACCTGTTCAAGATCAAGGACGATTAGTCAACGATTACATTCCTCTGCAACAGTGGGTTACAGACACCAGAAAAGACATTAAGGTGGGAGGAGAACGTGTTACAGGATGTGGGGGGATAGCGGTGGGGAGTACTGCATAAAATTATCAAGATACATGGTATTCTTGTATGGATTTGTCAAAGAATAAGAAAAAGATACTCTGAAAAAGGCTCCTTGGTTAGAGAAATGGCTCAGTAGATAAGAGCCTTTGCTACTCTTACAGAGAGCCTGGGGTCAATTTCCAGCACGTATGTGACAGATCACACCCATCTATAACTCCAGTTTCCTCTTCTGGATTCCGTGGTATATGTGTGTATGTGTGTGCATATGTATGCATATATATGCACCAAACATTCATACACATAAAATAAAAATAAATATGTTTTAAGATTTATTTATTTTATGTATGTGAGTACACTGTAGCTGTCTTCAGACACATCAGAAGAGGGCATCAGATCCCATACAGATGGCTGTGAGCCACCACGTGATTTCAGGGAATTGAACTCAGGACCTCTGGAAGAGCAGTAAGTGCTCTTAACTACTGAGCCATCTCTCCAGCCCAAAATAATTTTTTTTTAATGTTCCTGTAAGATTTTTGGGAGGATAAATGGTAAGATTTCTAGGACAGGTCTTTAGCGTAGTCTAATCCTCTCTGACTAGCACGTTCTGTGAGCACATTCTTCAAGGGAACATCTGTGTATTTGACCTAAACCTGCTGCCCCAGACCTTTTTGGAAAGGTCTTTGTGTCTTCTCTGCTTTTGAGGAGCCCAGCTTTTACTCACTGTCTCTTTTACAGAGATCTTCAATCCCTGGGTGAACTAGGACCTTTGCAAATGTGACAGTTAAAGAGTAATAGACTGCTAGCAAGGAGAACACAGGATCTGAGTGGCATGGCCAGTCCCAAGAGAAGCAAATGCTGCCTTTCACTGTGTTTTCTCCTCCCCTGTCAAGACACCAACTCAAGGTGCGCTCAGCAGGCTCTGGCACTCCACAACCACGGCTAGAAAGACCTGATGCATAGTCTTGAACAAATGTGCTTATGGGCTATAGGAAACTTATGGGTTTCCCTTCTCCTCATGATGGGATGCAGCCTGATGGGATCTCAGAGGATCCATACACCTCCCTGGGCACCTGGAGCCAGAGCCCGGCCATTGAGACCACATGCCCATTCTGGTTTTGCCTAGCTGGTGGAGGAATTGGCGTTCCAGCTAAGGAGCCTGGGTTAGCCACACCACAGTTTGGAGAAAGGGAGGTTTAAAAGAAGCAACCCCACCCTTTCCAACTCCCCACCCCCATGAGACCATTTTCCCCTATCCTCAACCCCACTGCAAGTCGCCCGATAACAGGAGCCGGAGAGGGCGGTGTCAAACTTTCCTGAGGCATCTGTTGTGCTCTCAAAAGAATTTCGTTTCAAAGCTGAGCCCAGATGGACTGCATTTCCCTGACTTTTAGCTCGTTCCAATGTGCAGACAGTTAAGATCATAATGTTAACATTTTCTCTGTTTTATGTGCATATAAAATATTCCTGAAGAATGTGCTTTTGAATGCAAAGTTTGATCCAATTACAATTTTATAGTTTATAAAAACATAAAAAGTCTGTTTTCTGGGTGTTTGAGACCCTGAGGCCTTTACAGTAAACTTGGAAGCTTGCAGGGAGACATAATTGCCAGCTTGTCTAGGAGGACCCTGTAGAACTTAAAATGATGAGCCCGTGAGGTAAGTATGGAAACCTTCCACAGTCTCTTGGGAGTGAAGGAGATACGGATGGGGGAATTAGAAACAATCCTGTGGTCTTGGATCAGACTGAAAATGATTGTTGCACTGTTTTTCTAAAAGGGGGGGGGGGTAAAATAGAGAAAGGAATCGTGTAAACTTAATTTCTGTGGTCTAGAAGACACGAGGTAGCTCAGGCAGTTTTTCCATTAATGAGGCAGGGGACCAGGTCCTCAGCCAACACATCAGACATCTCTCTCTCCAGGGAACATGGCAGAGAGTTCCTGGGAATGGAGGCGGAGCTTTTTCCAGTCTCTTTCATTGTATCTGAGCAAATAACTTCAGCAGTGTAGGCGCTGGTGCCTTCTGCTCACAAAACCAACAAGGTTAAGTAAGGGCTGAGCTCTAGGTCTAAAATGCTAATGCCGAACACTGAGGACAAGCTGTTGGGACACGCGGACGGTTGTCGGCAGTGTGTTTGGGGGAAAATGTATATGAAGTGCAAGGATGTCCAGAACAGAGTCCACACTGGAGGATTTGCTTCTGCAAAAGCCAGGTGGCATTGCTAGGCTGTCTCTGAACAGATCCTATCTGTATGAGTAGTTCGTGGAGCTAACACCCTGTCCCGTTCGGCGGTGTTGATGAGTTGTGTCTCTCATTGACCGGGGACAGTGAGCGTTTGTTCGGGATTGTTTTGTCAAGTCGATGTGGAATGGGTTTCCTTCCCTTCCAAGGACCGTCCACCCCAGCAGCTTTCCTGTGACATTCACGTGCCCGAGGAGCAGAGCATTGTCCCCTGGAACTCATGTTAGGCAGGTCCCTTAGCTCTGGAAACGTACGATTATCTAGTGGTAATTGCTTTGGTACTGATTCTAGGCTGCACCATCAATTAGGGGACTTCTGGTTCTCAGGACGGCAGGAAAAAGACAGTTCACCTCATTACTACAGGAAACACGTGAGACTCAAACAGGTCAAGGGATGTGGGGAAAATCACACAGGTTCTTGGGTCAGGCCTCCTGATACTGTAATATAATCCTGGGATCTCTTCCACTCCTTGTATGAGGAGACCCAAGAGCCTGAAGACAAATGAAGAAGGTGTCTGCGTCCCTATGGCTCTCTTGGGACTGCTGTCACAAATGAACCCCATGACTTAAGGGGGCTGACATGTGTGTGGCTAACAGCTGTGGTGGTTAGGAATCTGGAGTCAAGGTGTCCCAAGGCCACCCCTCCTCCTTAAGGCTCTGGGGAAGAGTCCTCTAGTTACCTCTTCTAGCAAACAGGGCCTTCAGGATTCCAGAAGCAGGTATGTGCCTATTTCCGCTCACTCCACGTCTCGTTCAGTGGGGCCTTGTTTCTAGTTTTGAAGACTCATTAGATTTGCAAGCCACACTGACTCAGCGAGGCCTTGTCACCGTTTGGACTAGGCAACTATATATGCCTTTTTTTTTTTTTTTTTTTTTTAAAGCCAGGCCATTCTTTGAGGCTCTGGGTGGATAGGAATTTGGGAGACCCTATTCACCAACCTCAAATGAGCAATAGGAAAAGAAGTCAGAAGCAGAGAGTCTTGAACATACTCTTCCCTCATGGCCTGAGCCCTGGCTGTTTTTACACAGGAAACCTGATCCTTAGCCCCTTCCGCATACCCATGGGTCATTTGCCATCATCCTGGCTCTTACTCTCTGTAACATGCGGCCTTCAGGGTTGCATGATTCCATTTACGTTTTCAGAGATTTTCCTCTGGATGCTATGTAGACAATTCGGTGTAGGGAGTGTTTTCTGAGTCCTTCAAGAGAAAGGCACTTAGAGCTGGGGGTCAGTGGAAATGGAGGATGTGAGCAGATTCCGAGTGTATTTTTTGAGTGTTATTTTCGCCACTCAGGGTTGAATGCCTATTAGGTATCCAAGTAGAGCTGTCAGTGACAGACAAGTCTTTAACTAAAGGAGCAGGTCCACTCTGGAGACAGAGAGGTGGGGAATCGTCTAGCCAATCATAGTGGCTAGATGGCACTGAAAGCCATCTTACCAGCTGTGCTCACCTGTGGAGTTCGATGAAGAGAACTCAGGGTCACGATGTGGCCCCCTATCTTACTGGACTCTAGAAAGATGTGGAAGATCAAAGAACAGGCCACTGAAAGCTATAGGACTCAGGACTCAGAGAGACAAAAAACCCTCAGGAGAGTCAGTGTCCTGAAGGTCAGGTGTCCTAAGAAGGAAGCGATCAATTGTGTCAAAACTGGATGATAGGGGGAAAAAAAACCTTGATGGTAACTGCAGAATGGTAAATCTAGCTCATAACCAAGTATGATATGTTTCAGGATCAGTGAGCAAACTTCAGATGTTCTTATCACAAAAAAAGTTAAGTATTTGAAGTCATAGATAAGTTAATTAACTTATCTATGACTTAGTTTAATCATTCTACATTGGGTTAGTAATCATGACATTACATTGTAGCCTCTGAGTATATACAAGTATAATTTGTTAATGCATGACTAAAATAGTGACTGAGGGATCAAAATGAATCCTAGGAACATTGGAGGATCCTTGTGTCCGTGATAAAAGGCTTAGTGATGTAATGAAGAGATTCATAGGACACTGAATGGCAGAAGTGTGATGGAGCCCATTGTCTACTGCCTGCTGGCTCATGGGTGGTCTAACTCAACAGCAATTTCACTGCATTTGCCAGTGCAGCTCTAAGGGGATGAGACCTGGAGTTTGGCAATGAGGCCAATAGGCTTGGTTGATGGTACTAGGAGAAAAATCAGTCTTGTGCTCAGACAAGTGTCTTTGGGGTCTCTGGAGACCCCTGCCTTTAAGATTTGTCTGGGACAGGCTCATGGAGGATTCCCATGCTTGAAGTGTCTGTCCCAGGCAGAGGACTTGCTTTAGGCAGTCTCTAGGATTCAACTTGTGACTGCAGTCAGGGGCACTCACTCCTGCCTCTGCCTCCAAGACTCTACACTTGGGCTGCAGAAGAGGATTCATTCCTGAAGCTGCTCCAGCCTCTGAGAGTAGCTAGGGAGCTGCTTCTCCTGGGGCTCCCTATCAGGGCTCTGTTTTTTTTGCAGACTCGTGTGAAAGATTGTTCTCAGGTGGTACCCTGAGGCCCTCTGAGAGCTTCCAAGCTGGAAGAGATGCTGCCAGGCTCTCAGCTGCCCCACAAAGCCTGCCCCAGCACAGAACTGCCGTACCCGCAGTCTCTCTTGGTCAGTGTCCTGCTGCTCCTCGGGCGGTCTTAGGAGTTTTACTTTCCTTCTTAGTTATTCCCACATGGACAATGGGGTTCCCCATGTTTCCCCCTCTCTCATTGTCAACTCTATCCTTGGAAGAGAGTGGGACAAGAATGTGGCTAGAGACAGGAGACTGGGCTCCTCTGACCACTTCATCTGGAAGCAGTTCTTCGCTTAACTGATGACCTTGACTTTCATTTGCGAGGGAGAACTACCTGTTTCTATTCTTCTACACACTTGCATTTTTGCTTTAATGCATCTATAGAGCTAAGTTGTTTAGATATGTGTGTGTGTGTGTGTGTGTGTGTGTGTGAGTGTGCGCGTGCACGTGAGCTTGTGTGCTGCGGTTTTCAGGTTTTTCTGTCCTGGTTTGATTTTTGTGTGTGTTTTCGGCTGGAGTGTCTCCTTTAGATCTCTATAATTGAGCTTTCTCCAGTTTCTTCCTTCTTCTCCTTTTCTTCCTCCTCCTCATCTTTAGCAGGAACAATAACACATTTTTTAATTTTTTCCTGTGGAACGTTACTGCCATTTCTGGGGGTAGTTTGCTTTCCAGGTGTGCTCACACCATCGCCTCCACCATCCTAAGGGCTGTCTATCGACAGATCCACACCTGATGCCTACTCTAAATCTCTCAGAGGAAGCTGGTAGCTGTATATCTATTTTCAAAGTTGCCGGAGTTGCTTTAACTTCATACTCTACTGTTTCCCCAAGACACAACGTTCCCTTCTCACCTTCCTCTTTACCTACTGTAACATGTTGATTCTTGTTGGCCTTCTGTTCACAATCATAAATGTAGTTCTGGGCCCTCAACAGACTCACGTCTATCCCATCTCCCACTTAAGTGGGTGAGAAGGCGGATGGGGAAGACAGAGCACCGCTCCAGAACTATACACACAAGATAGAGTCATACCAGGGCGAATCTTGATTTGTTTTTTAAAGCTTTCCCATCTCACAGGAAGACTCCCTAGGAGCTCATTAGACCAAAGTACTTCACAAGCTGGCGAAGAAGCCCTTGGAAACACAGGCAAGGTCTTGTGGGTGAGCAGGAGGCAAGAGAGTTCTGCTGCAAAGGGAGGAAAGGGAGTGGAGGCAGCTTTCATTTGGTCTGTGATGACAAGATAAAGAGTTAATGAATTTAAGCTGCATATTGCTGGCGATAAACCTCCCAACCAGATGGAGCTCCAGACACAGTGGGAGGGTCATTGGCCTCCATCCAGCATCCTCCCAAGTTACGGGGCTTGAGGACCAGTACTAACTAAGGTCATGCTACAGCATGGGAACAGGTAGGAGCAAAAATTGGCACATCTGTTCTAGCCTATTTCCGTGGAAGCTCCGGGATCAACAGGCATGGCTGGTTATCGGGACCCTTGCTTTCTTTGCTGCTTTGTTTCATTTTGTTTAAAACAGGTCTCCTCTGTGTAGCCCTTGCTGGTAAGGAACTCGATATGTAGATTAGATTGGCCTTGAACTTGCTATGGACGTGCTTTTGCCTCAAGAGTGCTATGATTAACAGGTGTGAATATCAGAACCAGAGGTACATTTCCTTACTCCCTTCAGGACACTAACACATTCCCAGGTTCCACATTAGGAACGCCATTGAAGTGGCACAGTTTACTAAAAGTTGGTGGAATTACAGTCGTGAGCTGGAGGGAGAAAGAGTTTAAATCTAGACAAATGCACCACACTCCAGTTCAGCCATCTTTTGAGCAGAACTTGGGAGAAATGCGTCTCTGCGCTCTGGTGCGAGCACAACAGTTCATATTGGCTGACTTGGGCCCTACAAAATACGTCCTGACTACTTGTGGCACCTACTTTTCTGACTCTCTTGTGTATGTGTGTGGTGTGCACACATGTATGTGAATGAATGTGTGCCTGTGCCTGTGAGTGTGTGTGTGTGGGGGGCATGTGCACATGTGTGAGTAAACATATGTGAGTGTGTGTGTTGTGCTTTGTGTGATGTATGCATGCATGTGTACATGTGTACATGTGTGTGGTATGCATATGTATGCATGTGTGTGCAGGCTGTGCAGGTGGCTTTGTACACTCTTTAGTGCCTGGTTTTTCATATGGGTTCTGTGGAGTCAAAACCAAGGCTCTCGTGCCTGTGCGGCACGCACTTTACTAATGGAGTGGCCTCCCGGCTTTTCCTGATTCCTTCCTCCTACACGGAGTGGGTCATTTTGGTCCTGGAGGAGGAGAAGAAGGAAAGGAAAGAGAAAGGAGGAAAGACAAAACAAAAGCAAGCACATGCAGCAGGCAGATTTATGGGATGCTTTGGCAATGGCCTGTCTGGAGAAGCTTCCAGAACAAGCCTCTTTCCAGGGTACATACATGGCAGCTTATCAGAAATGTTTCCCCCAAAACGTCCTGGGAAAGGAAGCCTTTTTTTTTTTTTTCTTTACTCCTTGATCAGGTTTGAACATCACCCACCCAGGTCTTTCTCGCCCACGTGGGTCTTTCTCACCCATGCTGTATCCTTTAGAACATCTCCCTGCGGTGTGCAAGGACAGGCCAGAGAGCTCTCGAGGGCAGAGCAATCTTTTCTGCCCTCTTCATGCTCTCTCACAACTTTTCCAAAGCGGACCCCCAACCCCTGTGCAGATCTCTAGAGCACTTGGGTAATCTGAAACGCCGTCCCTAGATGGCTTCATCTGTGTTTACAGATAGCAGACAAGCTTCAAGGAGCAGGATTGGGCTTGTTTCCCCTAAGTCAAACCAGCTGTGCGCTCCTGCCTATGGCTGCTTCCTTTGCAAATGCCAAATGTCACTTGTGGTTGGAGCCTCTTCTTTTAGAATTGTTTTCCTCTACTGAAGCCAGCTCTCCTCCTCTGCTCCTTCCTCCCTGCCAGCTGCTCCCCTGCAAGGTGTCAGCTTGCTGGGCCAGCCTGTGCGTTGCCCATGCCTGGCTCCTAGGACAAGTAGCCTTTTCCAGAGTCTTCCATTTTCTTCCTTCTTGAGATCAACTAGACGCTTACTCCACAAGGTCATAATTCAAAGATCACTTTGGAAAGAAAAGAATGTACGATCCACTTTACCACTCAATGGAAGCAGTACCAGTATTTCTATATGCAGTAAAAGACAACTACATTTCACGCTGGTAATATTTAAGTAGGCATAGAAGATAAAACCTATTGTGTTTATGTGATTCATTTTATTTAGATAGAAGTTCTTTGGAAAGCAGGGCAGGATATCTCACTAAGTTTCAGTTCATCATTTGTTGAAGGCCTGCTTATGCATTCAGTGTCTTCTACTTTGAAGACCGTAGGGGACAAGTATACAGCCATGTAAAAGGGCTTGTTATGCTCCCTGTGTCACTGGCCAAAAGCAAACGGAGGCTTACGAAGGCTGCTCCGGTGGGAATTTGGTGCACAGGGTGATTAGTGAAGATTTCCTGGTAGCAGGGGTGAAGAAGTGGTCTTAGATTGCAGGGGCTGGAGTACAGGGACTGGAGTGAGATATGCTTTAGCAGTTAAGAGCCCGGCTGCCCTTGCCGACGACCTGGGTTCAGAACCCACGACCCTCGTGGCAGCTCACAACTGCCTAATTCTAGTTCCAGAAAATCAAAGGCCCTTTTCTAGCCTCCTTGGACATCAGGCATGTATGTTGTGTACAAACATACATGCAGGTAAAAAAAACACTCAGACGCATAAAATAAAACAGATAAAAATAAACAAATAAACAGAATAAAATAAAGTATAGAGAGATGTAAAATAAGGGGATTCGTTGGTTAAAGTTTAGCAACTAACTCCTCCAACCTAAACCTAACCAAAAGCACCTAATTGTTGTCCTTTGTGTTTTTCATGTGTATTTGTAACAATGCCAACCAATTTCCACTGTACACATGGTGTGAATACACTCTAAATGGCTAATTCACATCCAGTTTTAAAGGTGTGAAGGTATTGACCAGCCAGGAGTTGAGAAGAGCTGTTGATTTAAAGTTGCCACCCCCAAAGTGGGATCCTCCAGTGAGAAACATGAATGCGGGGGCCAGCAAGGAGGTACCCTCATGCACAGAGCCCTATGATCTCTTACAATGACTCTGAGAAAAACCCACGCAGAAATACTTGTGCTAACGCTCCTCTATCTAGACACCTCTCCGGCAACAGCAAGTGTTATCCCTGAGTATTCACAGACGCTCACTATGACACTGAAGAAGGCTTACTTTTAAAATGATTTATGCAGGACTTATCTTTTTTTTGTCTTGAAAAGGTTCCTCCCTAACTCCCTTACGGGCTGCAATAACATCCCTGCGTCGCAGGGCTTTCCGATTTCTAATGGACTGTTTTGTAGACGGTCTCTCCGATGCTCACTGTGTTCTCCGATGACACTGCTATGGTTTGCAGGTAGCAGAAACGCGATTCCTATGCTGTCGTGTTAGGAGTGGTGTTACCACAGCGGTTCTCAACCTGTGAGTCACGACCCCTGGCAACCCTCTATCTCCAAAAATATATATTAAAATTCATAACCATAGCAAAATTACAGTTAGGAAGTAGCAATGAAAATGATTTTATGGTCAGGGACCATCACAATAGGAGGAGCTGAATTAAAGGGTCCCAGGGTTCAGAAGGATGAGAACCACTGCTCTATTGGGAAGCGTGTGGACCAGAGAGATGCCACCTCCTAGATAGGTTAATGTCATTATTACGAGTCTGTGGTCCATATTAAAGGATGAATTTAGCTCTCTCTTGTCTCTCTCTCTTGCCATCCCTTTGCCCAACAGCCATGGTATGTAGCAGACAGACTGCCTTCTCCAGAGTGCCCAGGATATTGTAGGTATTGAAGGTGGGGGGTCTCTGGGAGGAGTGGAGGTACAAAAGAGAAACAAGAATGTGATTTAATTCTATTTACTTAAAATATGTTTTTTAAATGTTAACAAATACAGATAAATTGAAATCATGTAACTTTTCTCATCATAATGCAATAAAAGTTTATATATATATATATAAAAGATTCTCTTTACAGAAAGCTACCAGCCAGTGTAAGTCAATGTAAATTACACAGTCAGTTGGACTCCTTTGTAGAATCACAGACTGAAGACAGGCAGTCAAGAAGGAGGGCTGTCATTGTAAGAGATACCTAAAAATGTAGAAGCAGCTGGGTCAAAGCTGGATAGAGGATAGAAACATCTGGGGGCACAGGGAAGAAAAAGCCCAGATAGCCATAAATGGAGCAGTTACAGTGATTCTGAAGAGGGTACAGGGAAAAAAAAACTGCAGAGGAAGTCTGAAAGATACATTCCTTAGATTGTCATGGTTACCATGGTTGGTGGGAATATGCACAGTAAAGAAACAATGAACTTGTGTGTTGGAAACTAGGGAAATGCCCCTGTCGTGGTTGACTGTGAACCATCCATCTCCCGTGGGCTCATTTGTTGAATGCTTGGGCCATCACTAAAGATGCTACTTTGGGAGATGGTGGGAACTTTAAGAGATAAGGCACACCTGGAGAAAATGGGTCTTAAAGGTTCTACTTGATCCCCAGTTCCTTCCTTGCTGGATGCAGGTTTATAACTTCAACCCTTACTTATTCTATGGCCTGAGTTCGCCAGAGCTATTGGTACAGACTAGACTCAGAGGTCCAACTCCTCCAATGTCCCTAGAAGTGGCACAGCGTCGAAGAGTATTCTAGTGAACTGAGACGCTCATGTTTGTCATGTAAGCTCCCAGAAGCTCCTAGGTTAACTTGGCCCCTGAAACTTTCTTTTTCTTGATGCCCACCCCTTGGCACGGGCATCTCTATTGTATTTATGCCTGTCTCAGCATTGGCCTTTAGAAGCATGTGATAGTTTTGTTTCTCATGACTGCAGCTCAGGAAGGTTCTCTCAGAATGACTCTGTCTGTAGGCTGCTATCTACGTGAGAGTTTGGGCTTCGAACTTTTTGAGCTGGGGCTGAACTGACTTAAGTTTTGTGTGTTCTCGAGATTGAATGAATGTGTTTTTCATGTTAAAAGAACATAAATTTGGGGAACCAGGAGAGAAATCCTGGTTTAAACTTGTTCACCAAAGTTCATAGTATGGGGCCTTGATCCCTGATGCAGGGCTATTGGAAGTTGGTTCTACAGATGCTGAGGTGATGCATGCTGGCATTTAGGAATGGGCTTGTTGTCAGGAGAGGAGCGGAGTCTTTATACAAGGGTGAATTTGGCTCTCTCTTCTATCTCAGCTGCCATGCTATGGTAAACCAAAAAAACCCTCACCAGATGCAAATCCCTGGTCTGGATTTCTCAGCCTCCAGATCCACTAACCAATACACTTCTGTTTATTAAAATATATACAATCTGAGGTGTTCTCCCACAGCAATAAAAAGGATTAAAATGGGTGTGTGGCAGTGCACCACTAAATGACATTTTTACAACACAGATGTAAGATGCAACAAAATATGGTAAATAATTATCAAGTGCTGAGTTTTGAACACTTACTATTTTTTTT